>JBAJNP010001816.1:0-27964 GCA_036877545.1 Yasuhikotakia modesta | reverse complement strand
AGTCGTGCTTGTAATCAGTAGGTTGCTGGATCGATTCCAGCACCAGCAGATAGCAACTGAAGTGCCCTTGAGCAAGGCACCTAACCCCCGATTGCTCCCCGGGTGCTGCAGGGACAGCTGCCCACTGCTCCGGGTGTGTGTTCAAGACTTGCAGTGTGTGTTTACTCCTCACATGGATGGGTTAAATGCAGAGGTCACATTTCGGTTATGGGCAACCGTAACTGACAAACACGTCACTTTCACTTCACACTATTTCACTATTGTGACCCACAGCTTGACTGGTCAGAGAATGGCCCAACATCATGACAATTAAAACACTCACAATTCTTATTACTGTCTGCACTATAACTGTTCTTAGGGACCACTGTGGTATCCTCCGAACTGCAAATTCCATCAGGAAAATTATGCTTTGTGGGTACTCTGTGTGTATGAACAAACTCAACAGAAAAAACTACAGCCTCCGAAAGAGAGGACACTTTCTTCTCATTTAAATAGACAATAATTTTTTCTGGAAAACAATTCTTAAACTCCTCCAACAATTCAAACTCTTTTAGCTGTTCAAATGTGTCTACCTTATTCCCGGCAAACCACTTTTTAAACAAATTTGCTTTGTCTCTTGCGAATTTGACAAATGTTTGACTAGGGGTTTTCACAAGACTGTGCAACTTTTGCCTGTATGCTTCAGGAACTAGCTCATAAGCACGAAAAACAGCATTCTTCCTCACTTCATAAATTCATTACTTCATTAAAGCTGAGCAGACTTCTTGGACTTTACCAAGAAGATTGTATTGCAGCAACAATGGCCAAACATTCCACGGCCATTTTAACGTTGCAGCAATTAGTTCAAAATAAGTGTAACCTCACTCTCTCAGAACAATGGTACTAGTGCAATTGGAGACTAATGTCAAGTACAGGTTGACTTACTTGTGGGTTGGGTTGAGATGCAAGAGTGGGACTTGGAGTGGAAGCACTGACTGGTGATGATACAGGCATGTTCACATCAGGCGCATCAGCACCTGTGGGTTGAACGGGTGATTTCGTTTTAAGCTCATGCTGCAACTCTTTGAACTTGATTGCTCGCTTAGTTTCACGCTCAATAGTGCATGCAGCAGCTGACTTGAGCAGTTACTGTTGTCTGCTCAACTCCAACTCTAATACTTTTAGCTTGATTGCCAACCAAGGATCATGTGGAGAAGAGAGATCAACGGGATCAATGCTGGCCATCTCCTCAGGTTTGGGTTGCTCTGCTCCCTCACCCAAAGTAACTGGCAACTGGTCTGCAACATCTGCCTTACTCACCTCCGGCAAAACTCCATGCTCCACCAAGTGCTTATAGATCACATTATAGATCACTTATAGTGCTTATAGATTTCTTGCTTCACTGCACCAAGAGGAACTGTAATTTTATACAAATCAGCAATCTTTGTGACAGCTATCCAATTGTTCAGATGTAGGCTGAATTGCGAACTGTTACAATTCACATTCTGAGGACATTCCGTATTCCCTCCCCCTTAAAGTGAAAACTACTAGTCATACAAAATTAAACAAAACAAGTTACATGAGTTTTTAATTTCACTAACCTGCCACAACGAAATTCCAATTGGTTTATGGGAAGAAAAAAAATCTACACAGAGAGAACACAAGGGGGCAGATATGGAAACAAACAAACAAATGACTTGGGCTCACAACATACACTACACATAGTGATTGGGGTCATTAAAGAGGCCTGACACAGTACAGGATGTAGCTCATTTTTACAGATTTTATTTTTACAGGTGATATATGAGTAACCTTTGATCGAATCTTTTCTTCTCACAGCTCTAAATAACTCTGTATTACTACAAGTTTGGATGGACATTTAGTTAACATTGTGCTAAATGACTTTGTCAACAGTTAAGTCAGGGTGTAGCTCTGCAGTTTAAATCAGACCAGTGTTACACACTGCTATGTCCACAATGAGAGGTTATTCAGAGGGGCTCTACTGAGATATGAACCTCTCTGAACAGCCTTGCCTTTGGCATTTCAGTGGTGCATTAATAGAAAATTTAGAGCTCCATTTTGTGAATATATAACAGAAATTGATTTTGACAATGTTTTGAACAGCATGTTTTACTGAAATAGATTCAACACCCATTGAAATAAACTGGGATTTACCAGTTTCTTTTTTGTTTCTCAGATCTGCAGGCAGAATTAGCAACCAACTTCAGGGAACCTTTACAAAATTTCACCCAGGGAAATAATAAAAGTAAAATAATAGTAAAATAATAAAAGCAATTTAAAATAATTAAATAATAATAAAAGTAAAATAATAGAGTAAAATAAAAATGTGATTTATCAAAATGCAGACAAACGTCGCAAGACAGTTTCTTCAAAAATAAAGAAAACGGGTTGCGGCTAATCAGCACAGGGTAGGCTGATTAAATCTCAATACATAGAACTTTGTGAATACCTTGCTTGTTTTATAGTGGCTGCAAGGTGATTCAGTGACAGTCATAGAAAGCTAAGTATTAATAATCTAAAAAAAAAACAAAATAACACTCAGAAATGTTATTATTTCTTAAGTGATAAGCAGTGGGTTTAATAGTGCATTAATAGTTTTGCTATCTAGTTTTCTTTCATCACCTACTTAACCTACTTCTTTGGGTGTTTAAAAGTAGAAAAGGTGAAAAAACACGTATTATATTATGCAGTTTTATCCTTGAACAATGCTGTGAGTTACTGCGACTATTTGGATGCAGTTAACCTACAGTGATGACATTCTTCATAATCATGACAGAAAATCAAAATTTTGCCCAAGAAAAGCAGCGCAATCCTTCCTATATGGGAACAAGCATTTACCCACAATTCAATACGGTGTGTCATGCATTCTCTATAGTTACACATTTTAATATAATTTACAGATAAGTGAAATGTATAATTATTCACAAGCTTGATATACATTTTTTAAATTATACTGTTATTTCTATATTGTGTTAAATACAAATCTCTTTATTTTTTGTTACAGTGCAAAGATACGTCATCACCTATTAACTATGCTTTAAATCGGGTTCATCAGTTTATCAAGAATCGATTTGTTTGGCCTTAGTATTTTTTCCGGGTTTGTCTTTCTACCGGATATTGTAGTCCAAAGTCTGTCGTCAACCTGTAACAGAAATTGTGTAGCACTGTTACAAAAACTACAAATCCCAAAAAAAGGCACTGTAGCCGAAACTCCATCTCATGGACGGCGTTTTGACGGAGCAGCTAAGAGAGAGAATTTGGCTAACTCTTTTTCAACACTTCAACAGATTAAATCTGTCAGTGGTCAGTTTTTGTTATTTATAGTTTGTCATCTCCATTAACAGCGAAGTTGTAATGTATGTAATTTAAATTTACGGATATTTATAGAGAAGTTGACATGATTTTTTTTTAGAATATAAACATCAGTAGCTTGTTGTTACCACTACAGCCACCGATAGAAATAAATGACGTAGTAAAAATAACATTATGCATCATAATTATATGCATCATAAAGGACATGGACAGTACTGTTGTTTAGCAATATGAAGTGTATGACAGCCTTAAATATTGTTCACCCAAAGTATGTGTACTCTTAAATATGCTTAAAACCCGCTGGACACCAGGATGACCAGTATGATACCCTCCAGCAATGTCAAATAACAGTTTCTGCTATATGTGGATTTATAATTCAATACAGTTTAGGCATTAAGTGTGAGTAAAGGGCCCAAAAGTGTAAAAGTGTTTTATCTAATGTCTGGTAGTTTTGTGGTGTGAATTTGCTTTCTTGCACTTTGTATAATATTCTGGACATGAAGTGTGTTCAGATCACTGCAATAACCTTACAAGATCAAATCAGTGTCTGCATGTTGTCAACGACCAGAATGAATTTAATTTTGATTTAAGTTTTGTGTGATTTTAGCATTGAATGTCTATTTCAGTGATTTCCTGTGTGTCGTGTTGTTTATCTACACGACATGAAGACACGTTTGTCATGCTACGTTTTTTTGTCAGGGTGAATGTGTATGATGTGCACCGTATGAGGAATTAAAAATGAAAATTTAATTTATCATGTTTTCCTAATGAACAGATCTTGTGTGCCTCTCATGCCTCCTCCTCGCCTCACAGGAGCTCTTCGTTCCTTCTCTACCATCAGCAAACAGGAAGATTGTACGCAAGATGTCTATGATTTGAAGGTAAGACTAAATGATCTAGAGTTTATCGGCGCTTTATTGAAAATAAACTCTTCAGGAGTCTAATGCCATATTTTAAATCAATCAGGGGTTAGTGCCTTGCTCAAGGGTACTTCAGTTTCTACTTGTGGAGCACCAGTGGACCACATCTGCCCCCATGTGATCAATATGGCATATTATTTAATATAACTCAAATGGTTTGGTGTTAGATTATGAGAGAATTTTTTACTTTTTGGGTGAACTCATCTTTCACTCATCAATTCTTGAACTTGAACTTCTCACTCAGTATTTGTTTTACAGAGGTGATATTAATTTTATTAAATTGTTTGGTTGTTAAGGAGAGGTACTACCACTTCTCTCAGTGATGGTTCATTAGTTTTATCAAAAGCTATGCTTCCATCCAAAGTTGCAAATATAACTTAAATGAAGAGCTGGAATATTCCATGAAACATTTGCATATATAGCACGTTAGCACAGTTTAGCACTGAGTATAGCGCAGTTTCTGTCCAAGGGGTCAAATATCAACTTTTTGTCATTTCTCGAATGCTCTTGAAATGGAAACACAGCTATAGACTCTTAGGCACTTTTGACATAAAACATCTAGCAACCACTGTGTCACGGTCAAACCATGTCACCCAGCACACTAGCATTGTAATGGAGGCCACTGCACAGACAGAACAAAATGTTCAATTTTTCAAAACTTTTCAGAACAAAAAAAAACATTTTTTTTTAGATAATATGATTGGTTATGTTACTTGTTATATTTGTAATGTACATAATATTTTACGGTTTACGGTTTAACAATTTGTGCATTGGAAGTGCTCATACAATGGCAAAGTTTTAATTTGCTTACTGCCCTGTTGATGTGAACAAAAGCTTAGGACCATATTAAAATAACCTACTACTGTATCCTTTAGCTGTATGCAGGGAAACAACACTTTCATATAGACAACATTTTAAAAAACTGTCTTCAGCTTTTTTAGTCCAACATAGTGATGGGTGATATAACTATTGTATCTGGATGTTTGTAATCTGTTTGATAATATATTTACCTGCTTATCTTTATGCATCATTTTGCAGACCAAGCGCCTGAAAAAGCAGGAAGTATTTGCTTGTGAAGGTCTGACATGGCAGAAAATTGCTTTGTTCCTAACTCAACATCAGAACACAAAGGATCAGACAATGGTCACTCAGGAGTTGAAGACTATCCTTCAAGCTGCCAGACAGATTGGTAATTCACAGACTTTCTAACAAATGTGTTTAATCCATTTAGGGTAAATGTACCCATTAAGCCCACTAAAATCTAAGTTCACATATTTTTCATAAATAATAAGATGGTTTATAAACATGATTATTTGTTAAAATGAAGGACTAATCTCTCATTTGGAAGTTCATTGTTCATATGTTCATTTAGTTTACATATTAAAAAAAATAAATAAAGAAAACAAATTAAATAAATTCTATAAATAATGTCAACAGTCTGGCATGCGCTTAATTGGTACTGAATTACCATTTAAGACCATGTGTGTTCCAAAAGCCCACAACCATTAAACCACAACCATTAAAAGATTATAATTTTTTCAGGTAGTAAAAACATATTTACTCAGTAACATGGTATGTTATTAATTAATTAGTTTTTTTGAACTTGCATTTAATGTTTTGCTTGTAACAAAGAATCCACCACAAAAATGACCAAGTAGGTCTAAAGTTTTTCTATTGGTTTTAGTATTTAACATTTCATTTAATATTCACAAAATTTATTTAAGTTATTAAGTATTTATTTATTACAGTGCATCAACAATATCTTAAATTAACATGAAAAAGGCCTACACATTGGTAAACAGGCTACTGATCGGCCACTTTCTTTTGTAAAGACCTTGGGACTTTACTTTTTACCATGTACATGCTTAAAATACTCCTAATCACTTACAAAGCCCCGAATGGTTTAGCTCCTCATTATTTGAGCAAGCTACTATTTTCCAATTTGACTACTATTTTACATTGCCGAACAAGCACAAACATAGAACTCTGGATAAAATGCAGCTCTCTTCACGTTTATAACTGCAAAGTACACATACACATTTACCTGTCAACATTTTGATTTAATAACGGGACAAAAGGAGACAAAAACAGGACCTGGATGTGCAAGTAAACTGTTTTTTGCAAAGTTTGCTAATTACCTTATCTTTCAAGGTTACTTTACCATCTACGACAAAGAACCTTTCTGCTCAGCTTGTTCTGTGCATTAGTTTTCTATTTCGAAACGGGGTAGTAGTGCGGCAGGATATACTGGTATTAGAAAGGTATCACAATACCCTGCCTTTAATAACAATATGATGGCTCATGTTATTGGTACCTGTACTTTAAGAGTGACAGTTGTAGTTCAGAGAATTCGACAATAGGGGGCTATGTGGGCAGCGCGCTGGTTCTGCGGCATAATAAGTGCGTGGTGATGAAGAGACATGGCTGCAAATACAAAATAAACAAATTGTAGACAAAAATAGCTGCTTGAAGTGAAATATAGCATTATTTCGCATTAAGTTGCTTACAGTCAGGACAAGCCCACCGACATTACAAAATTCGTCTGTAAGAAATGTTACAAACCAAAGCAAGCCAACATGTCCAACTTGGCAAAGCATGTGCAGACAGACATCCTGACTTGTATAAATTTAAAGACGTAGTATAATGTATCTGCTTATGTCCTTAAATATAATTTAAGTGTGATTAATTTTGTGATTAACCTCAGAGAGGTGTATTGAGTCTAAGACTGCTTAATAAGTGATATGTGGTTTCAAATATAGTTACATTAATAAGAAAAAAACTTTAAAAAGCTTAAACTTTGATCTATTTACAATAATGCAGTTCGTACCATTATAAATCTTAATGTGCTAACTATGTGTAACACTGGGTTGTAGTTAAATTATTGAGTCGCATTTCTTGTTGTTATTTTTTGGTATTGTCATATTTAATTTAGGCATTGTATCACAGTTTAAATTTTGGTATCATGACAACACTAGTTTGATGAACTCTAAAAAGATCAAAATACAGAAGGGAAAGACAAAGAAAACAAGCTAACGGGCTGCAATTTAAAAGCTAGCAGTATCTGATTAATTCAATATGGTGTAATCAATAAAGCAGCAAACTGCGTTCAGCAATTTAGGCACCATGGAGTAATGACAAAAGAAAGTAGCGAGTAAAAGATGCTCACAGCAATGCTAAGCAGAGGAATAAACGCAACCCACTTGCAGCAAGGTAGACCCTTCATTTGCCTTATGCTTTTAAATTTAGCTATTGCAAGTCTCTCTAAAATTGCCTTCATACCTTACCTTTAAAATGAGGACTCAGACATGGCTCTGATAAATGGCATCTGTTCAAGCATGCATACTACTCTTGTTCTCTTGCACCTGTACTACAGTGCTGCTCTAGCCTCAGCCTTGCCCAGGAACAACATCTGATGCATAAGGCACACAAAACTGAAAACACTAAGTTTTAAAATCTTCATTTAAATGATCACTATCCATGTGCTGCTGTAAAACTGGAACACTGAGATTACAATCAGTACAACTATCATCTGTGAATTTCTGTGCCTCTCATCACTTCAAGAGATTACAAAGAGATACATTTTTACAGATTATTTATTATGGTTCTAGTTTTGTTGATTTGCGTTGTGTAGCGCCACTTGGAAGCAGCTTAATTCTCTGGGAAAAAATCTTGAAGTGTTCTTGTAACCAATATCTACCCACATCAGGTAGATTATCAGGTAGATTAGTTTTAATAGTGTCAGATTCTTATTTTTGCACTATTTTAAAATCTTTCTAGTGTGTTTTTATGTGTTCCACAAATTTCTTCTTTTTTTTGCAGTTGGTGCAGATTTTGGTCAGGATACTATTGAAAGTGCTGGAGTCTTTTTGTTTAAAACATTCCACAACACGGACCAGGTTGGTCATGAGGAGACCAGGGTCATAAAACAAATGTTTGGACCTTTTCAAGTCTCTGCTGCTGAGTTGTGTTGTGCTGCTGTGAGTCGTTTAGTGGCCCAGGTTGGTGAGGGTCATGTGGAGGCTTTCATCCAAACCCAGAGTTCTGAGACTGTGGACCATGGTGCTGTCTTCGGGAGGAACATAATTTTCTCGTTTGACACATATGTGTTGGATGCTCAGGACCATTTGCCCTGGGCAGAAGGTTCGAATATGGATTTGGCCGTGGATTTCTACAGCTTTATAAACAACCGTGTGCGTGAGCAGAGGGCCGGGGTTGAGCGGGACTCAATGGAGGAGCTGGTGCAGAGAAACACAGAAAGCTCCATTCTTAGAGAAGAGGTGGAAAAATACCTGAATGAGGGAAACATGGTTTCTTCTAGTGCCGAAGAGCTTTCCATGTCTCTCTTTGAGATGCTGGTCTCTGCAAAAAGTGACGACGAACTACAGAATGAGGTGAGTTGTTTTTGAATAATCTATATTTCTGACTAAACGTTTTCTGAAAATGAAAATAGTTTCAGAATCAGAACAAGGCTTGGAAAATCTCAATGATTATAACCTTACAAACAGATCTTAGAGGCTGTTTGGTGTTTCAATAGAGAGGTCAGACCTCAGGCTAATTTGTGTTTCAGTGGGTCTGATTTCAGAGGCTGGTTGATATTTCTGACTCGTTTTAGCACAAGCAGTACTGTTCACATTGGCCAAAAATACCAACATGTAAGTTATACAAAAATGTCTATTTGAGACTCCAGAGTTTCCCCCTTGAGTGTTTTTTACTCTACAGTAGTCAACTTGGAGAAATCAGTGAAGTTGGCACCCCATATGTTGAAAATATGTATATAAAATCATTTGTGTTTGTTTGTGCATATATGTTTTGAAGTTATTAAACATTATTTTTAAGTTACTAAACATTATTAAGCATTAATTGTTTGATGTGTAACGTCGTCAGGACCCCATCAATTCCCAAATGGCTAAAAAAGTTGTAATCATTTGCGTATCATTTGTGCATGTTTGTACAGGCAAAAAAAAAAAAGTGTGCACCATCCTGTCTCAAGTTAGCCTTATTTATTTTGATGTCATCAGCACCCTATCAACGCCCAAGTATCTAAATAATAGTTGGAATAATTTGTGCATCGTTTGTGCAGGCTAAATAAACATTTGTGCTCAAACCGTTTTAGAAATACTAAAATCAGGTCCAAAACAGCTGTAATCGTTTGTGCAAAAAAAACATTTGTTCATTAATGTGTTTCGCATTAGTCCTTATTTATTTGACATGTGATGTCATCAGCACCCCATCAACACTCAAACTTAATAACTTAAAAATTATTGGAAAGTGGGCAACCCTGGTTTAGTGCTAATGAATGATGTTTAAGCATTATAATAGAATGATTTAGCATGAAGCTTGCATATTTTCGCATGATGTCAGCATATTTTTGCATGATGCTAATATATTTTAGCATTAATTAACATTGTTTACATGTTTGAACATGATGCTAGCATAAAATAGTATTAGCATGAAGTTGTCATGATTTAACATGATCCTGACATATACAGTGTAAGTTTGATGCTAGCACAGTTTAGCATGTTTTTTTTGTGGAGCGGGTGTGGACTACTAGTTAAGGAGGTTTCGATTCCAGCACCGGCAGGTAGCAACCAAAGTGCCCTTGAGCAAGGCACCTAACCCCCGAATGCTCTCCAGGAGCTGCAGGGATATTCTAGGATTCAAAGTGTTTATTGTCATATGAACAGTGAAGAAACAAAGTTTCCCTGTGCAATGAAAAGCTTTCTTTGCTGTTCTCAATGAATGCCACATGCATTAAGTAACAAAACATACATTAAAGTAACAAAGCAAATATAGTTGAACTAATATAGTTCACTAATACAATACGTTACATGGTTCAGTAGACTGTTCACATGGAATATTCAGTAGACTGTAAACCTATGTACACATGACAATACAAGTAATATAAGACAGAACAAGACAATACAACAGTGCAAAAAAAAAAAACAGAAAACAGAAGGGTATGAGACAGATTTGAACATGTGCAACTGAAATGTGCAAACTGGCATGTACAAAAACTGGCATGTGCAAACTGGGATGGGCAAAAACAATTCTTAGCAGCCAGGAGACAAGTCTGTCTGATGGCTACCCATTTAACAGTCTAACAGCTGAGGGAAAGAAAGAATTCCTCAGCCTGGATGTCCTGCACTTCACACTCCTGTACCTCCGTCTTGAGGGCAGGAGTGCAAACATTGTTGTGGGTGGGTTGGGTCTTTGAGGATGGAGGCAGCTCTACTGTGGGCTCTGTGGTGGTAAATAGTCTGCAGAGAGGGTAATGGAGTCCTGATGATCTTCTCAGCAGTCTTCACAACTGTCTGTAGACGCTTGCGATCCCTCAGTGTTGTGCTGCCATACCACACAGTGATGCAGCTGGTCAAGACGCTCTTAACAACACCGCTGTAGACGTTCTTGAGGATCTGGGGTGTCATGCCAAATTTCCTCAGCCTCCGTAGGAAGTACAGCCGCTGTTGTGCTTTTTTGACCAGCTGGGTAGAGTTGAGTGTCCAGGTGAGGTCCTCACCGATGTGAACACCCAGATATTTGAAACTGCTCACCCTCTCCACTTCAAGCTCTCTGATAAATAGTGGCTGATGTTTTTTCTCTCTCTTTTCATGTCCACTATCATATCTTTTGTCTTATCTGTGTTGAGGGTGAGATTGTTGTCCTCACACCATGCCACCAGACCGGCCACCTCCCTTCTGTAGGCCGCTTAATCTCCTCCAGTGCTACGTCCTACCACTGCAGTGCCATCAGCGAACTTCACAATGATGTTGTCTTTGTGGGAGGTGACACAGTCATATGTGAACAATGTGTAGAGGATGGGACTGAGGGTTCTTCTTGGGAAGGGGGATGATGGTTGTGGCTTTGAAACAGGTTGGGATGGCATTTTGGCTGAGGGAGAGATTAAAGATGGAGGTGAGTACATCAGCCAGCTCTGTTGCACAAGCTCTGAGGGCCCGTCCAGGAATGTTGTTTGGCCCTGCTGCTTTGCAGGGTTGATTTTTCTCAGTGCTGTGTGAACCACACCTGATGAAACAGTAGGGGGGAGGGGTGTTCAGGGTGCTTGTCTGCTGCCTCTCAGTGTTGACGCTGGAGGTCTCGAAGCGGGTGTAGAAATTGTTGAGGTCGTCCGGCAGGCTGTCTGAGGTGTTGGTAGTGGTGTTCATGGCAGACCTGTAGTCGGTGATGTGCTGCAGGCCCTGCCACATCTTACCAGAATCGGCAGTAGAGTAGAAACTGTCCAGCTTCTCCTTGTACTGCCTTTTGGCCGCTGTAATGGATTTACAGTCTTTGCAGCCTTGTACTCCATCTCACTGCCTGTTTTGAATGCAGAAGATCGAGCATGCAGCATGTGCCATACGTGACTGTTGATCCAGGTTTTTGGATCAACAGTCCAGGGCTTCTGGTTGGGGAACTTCCTGACTTGTATGGTGGGTACGATGTTATCAACACAAGTGCTAATGTACCCAGTCACATACTCAGCATAGTCCTGTATGCAGACAGAAGAGTCCTCCAGAGTGGCTGCAGTTTTAAATGCATCCCAGTCTGTCAGAGCAAAACAGTCCTGCAAGACGCCCTCGGTCTGTGGAGTCTATAGTTTGATATGTTTGGTGACAGGGTTGGTCTGTTTGAGGGTTTGTCTGTAGGCTGGGTACAAGAACAAAGAGATGTGATCTGACTCACCGAAGGGGGGGCGGAGCGCAGCTCTATGCGCACCACATATGTTGCAGTAAACATTGTCCAATGTGTTATTGTTCCGGGTGGGGATGTCCACATGTTGGTGATATTTGGGAATTGCTGTCCGTAAATTGCACTGAATAAAGTCGCCAGCGGCGATAAAAACAGCAACTATAAAAACTGTTTTCTAGAGACTGCATGTTAGCTAGCAAGAGGCTGGGTAGCGGTGTTCTAACAGCACAAGCCTTTAGCTTAGCATGAAGCCCTCCTCTTTTGCCTCGCTTACGTCGTCGTCTCCGGAGTACTCTCCTTGGGTCAGCTTCCTCACTGGCGGTGGTTGCGGAAGCGAACAATGGTTTCTAATTCCGGTGGTATAAAACCGGTGAATTTAAAATAATTTGCAGAATTAGTGATGTCCAGCAATGCCTGTCTGTTGTATGTTAGCTGTGCGTTGCATTTGTGCACTGCAGAGAAAACAAGAAACAAACAAAAAAAGAAAAAAACGGCTTTCTATGGCATTCTTCAAAAGTGTCAAAAACGGCATTGTGTCAAAAACGGCATTCTTCAAAAGAAGAAAAAAACGGCATCTGCCCACTGCTTTGGGTGTGTGTGTTCATTGTTTGCAGTGTGTGTTCACTCCTCAAGAAAAATGGGATACATGCAGAAGTCACATTTCGGTAATGGGCAACCATAACTGACAATAAAACATGTAACTTTCACTTTTTTAGTTTTAGCATGATAATAAAATGTTTTTATATGATGCTACCATGTTTTAATGTGGTTGGTCACCTGACTGTTTCATGACTGTTTTAATGGGAAATTGACCCTTTGAAAGTCTGATCCATTAAAAAAGATATAGGAGCCAGTGGTAACATTTGGTAAGTGTAGCTGGAAAGCTGTAGGAGTTACAATGTGTAAATTATGGTCTCAAAAAGTGAGTGGTGGTTACCATGGCAAAATCAGGACAGATTATTTTTATAATGTTAATATATATTTTAATGTTTTCATGACATTAGCACATAAGCATGATGCTACTGTGATTTAGCCTGATGTGAACATGTCTGGTGTTAATTAATGTGATACTAGCATGACTTGATTGATGTTGGTATGTTTGAGAATAATGCTAGCATGAATTAATTTAATGGTGCTGTAATGCTATGTTTAAGCGTAACGTGTCAAAATATGTCTTAGGTGGCTTCATGTTGTTATACAATTATAGCTGTTTCTGAAATTGGTATTGGGATGCTGTGGATTGTGGAGAAATGAAGGTTGGACTATGGGATCACAAGATTGCCTTAAAGTCATGATCATCATGATCAGCGATGGATGATGGCATCAAAATTGTAGTCTACCATCAGTTTAAACAGAAAATAGTCCTGTAAATGATTCATTCTATTTTCTAAGCTGTTCACTCTCCCCACTGGATTCCTACTTATTGATGTAGGATGGTATGACCACACCTGCTTTGTACTGAAGCCCATTATTAACTCCTTGAGTTAATCAAAAGATGTGTGAAATGGCGTCCTCGGTATAGCCGTTTTGCCTGTACTCAAACTGTAGTGGATCTAGTCTGGTAGTGTTGCAGTGATGAAGTCTCTGACCAGTCTTTCAAAGCACTTCGTCAGTACTGATGTCAGGGCTACAGGATGGTAGTCTTGAGGCAGGGGGCTGGGGTTTCTTCTGGACAGGAACAATGGTGGACTGCTTGAAGCACAAGGGGACTACAGACTGTTTTAGGGAGAGGTTGAATATATCAGTAAAGCTCTAGCATGCATAGCTGTGGCCTCAAAGGGAGCATAAAATGTGTTTAGCTCGTCTGCCAGAGAAGGGTCTGCATTTCCCGTTCTGGAGGTTGGTGTTTTATTGTTGTAAGCAGCGGAGCTGTTACAACAATAAAATGTCTTAGAGCATTGTGGATAGATTTATCCACCCACGACTTCTTACTGGGAAACGTCCTGATGATGGTTTTCTGTACGATATCATTTGCTAGCTTCCTGATAAATCCCACAGCCTTTTCCTTAAGCATGTTGACGTCATAAGAGCTGTGCCAGAACATGTTCCAGTTTGCGTCATCTAGAGCGTCCTGCAGAGCAGCCACCGATTGGTCGTCCAGCGTGTGATCTCCCTCTGCACCAGGGCTTAGTGTTTCAGCCTTTGCTTGTAAACAGGCATGAGGAAGATGGCAGCGTGATCTGATTTTCCGAACGCTGGTCCTGATTGTGTCTTTTAGCTGTTTTTAAACTGTGTTTAGTAGTGGTCCAGTGTCCTTTCGCCCCTGGTGGGGCAGCTTATGTGTTGACTGAAGTTCGGCATTGCTCGCTTAAGGTTTGCACCGTTAAAGTCCTCTGTTAAAATCCCCACTGTTATAATGTATGTATGCAAATTATTTTTGTGAAGAGGGGGTGATTAAGACACTTATGACAATTTTCCATATCAAGCCATTTTTAGGCACACATTTTTAAAACATAAATTTATATTTTACTTTGCATGGCGCCCTTTATAAATGCTGTAAAAAGTTCATTGTTATTTTGTATGACACTTAAAGCAATTACTAATGTTAACAGAATTATAAAGATGTAAAGAATTACATTATAAAGAAGAAAAAAATATAAAAAGCACAATATAATTATGCTTTTCTTTCGATTTGATGCAAAATGACCCAAGCCTGGTAATAAAGCTACAGAAACAAAAAGCAATTAACAGATTTCAAACTTCCCTGTCAATTATTTGTTGCCAATACGCTTTTGTTTTCTTCCATCTCTCTTTGTCTCTCTCACTGTCAGCTGTTTGAGTTTCTAGGTCCTGAGGGCTTTGAGATGATATCTCTACTACTCCAGAGAAGGTCAGACATTGTGGACGGTCTAGTGTGTTGGCCTTCAGACAGCAGACCTCACCATATGTCAGGTGATCCAAAACTCCTCAGACATCCACTGAACGAACATATCTCTGCTGCTTTATGTAGCTGTTCTGATAACTATGCTTATGAATAACATTACAAATAATGCCCTTTATTTTTTTCATGTTACCTGCTCGATTTTCCACAAGTTATTTGTTTACACTAATTTTAAAAACATTATTAATATTAATATTGCAATATTGCAATCTCAGCATACTCTTAGCATATTGCATCATCTTTTAGAATACTACCTTTTTTTAACTTCAAGGCCCCCTATTGTCCACAACAATATTAAAAGGTATACCCACTCACAATTTCTACTCAAGAATTCTAGTATTTGGTACATGTATATGAATATAACAACAAATTTGCTCAGCTGAAAAAGGTCCTAGGATACCTAGGATAGCTTCATGGTGAGTAAATTGAGAATTTTTATTTTTGGAATGTTTCCTTTAAAAATAACAAGCTGGATTGTGTTCTTACATGCTATGCTTATATGTGATGTTATAGATGAATATGTGTTTATTCATTATAGCACATCAGAAAGGGTTATTTTTGCAGCTCAGCTATTTAGGAACAGGGAGCAAGTATTGGATGCCCTTTTGCAAATTACCCCCTTCAATCTAGTGAAACTAAAACATATGCATTAAATGAATGCATTAAATAGGCATTAAATATGGCACCATAGAAAAATAGAAACATATCCATAGAATAGTGGAGATAGTTCTAATAGCATTCATTGAAACAAGAAGAGGTTTTTTTTCACAAAATAGTAAAAGATGGAGACTTTCAAGACCTCATTAAAGGCAGAGTATTCACAGGAAAATAGTGCTAACTTATATTTTAAGTTAACCTAACTTTATAGTGCTAACTAAATAGTGCTGAAATATGGCTTAACAATTAAAGTCAAATAGAAGAGTAGTGTGCACTGCAAGTGATAACAGGCAGCAAGAAACCCTCTCAAATTCAGCTTCTGTTCAATTTGCTTAGATTTCTACACATTTTTGTGTATTTTTTGTTTGTTACTTGTTGAGAATGAACTTGCACTGTGTTTTAAAGCTTCTGAGGGAAGTTCTGAGGGAAATTGTTTACGAATAATTACATACACGATAAAGAATTCTTTAATTGTGAACAATACTCAATATTATTTGGCTTTAACTTCACAATCTTATGTAATTAAAAAAACAAATGTATTGCATTAAGCAATATGAAGGATTTCCTTCCTTGTGTTTAAGCTTGTGTACTTACAGTACAATGAAAACAATACATTTATATTTCTTATTTTTGTCTAGTGTCACATTTTCAGATAAAATATATTTATATAAAAGTTAGCTGAGCCCCACCTGTGAGACAGATTTTTCAAATGGAAATCTTAATGAAGACCCATCTATCTGAGAGAAATCAGCTTCTCTTACTGATTGTACATGTGGGGGGAAACTTTGAGCTTTAGATGATGACCAAAACAGATGTGTTGAATTATTAATAGACGGTGTGTCTGAAAAGATCAGTTTGATTGGTAATGACCTGTCTGAAACTGAGCTGTCTGAAGCCACATTCAGCTGCTCGCCTTCTGAAGGATTTCTGGACAAAACATTAAAATTACATCAAAATTACAGTGCAGTGACTGTCCTTACTCTATGAATCTGTAACTTCAGAGTTAATTTGTAACTAAACTCATTACCTTTTTAAAATAATTAATTAATTAATTTTAATTCATTACATTGAACACCCTGTAACTTTCAGACTTCCTCACTATTCCAGAAAGGGTGTTTCTTAACCTAAAATCATAACCACTCGCAACTATATTAGACTTGACAGCAAACCTGAAAACCTTGATTACTTGTTTCACATGTGAATGTTTCATTCAGAGAGATTTTGTCAAGGAGAATAAATAATAGAGTTTTCATACTGGGTTGAAGTGCCCCTTTAATGAGCACTGTGAGCGGTGTTTTCACATTAGTGTTGTGTTGAGAGTGACAAATGTGGTGAATAGAGCAAGCAGTTTGCTGTGACTGAGCCTGTAGAGCAGATAAAGAAAAGATCATTCAGACAATCAGCCCGGACCTACTGCAATCATCCCATCTCATCTGCTTTCAAGAGCTATTGGATTTTTTATTGAGCTGTTGTGCTCAGACAGAGGCAGGCTGATAGCACTTTAACCCTCTGATAGGGTTAATATTCAACTCTAGCCCTCACCATGCCAGTGGACCTCAGATGTTACAAGAGAATAGTTGAAAGTTTTAAAAAAAGCTGAAATACCTTAAGATGCTGAGCTGCTGCAGACTGATTTACTGTTCTGTGAGTTAATGACTCAAGTTTCATCCGATTAGTTCATTTACTTTAATACCACATGTTGAACTTAATGTTTGAACATAATTTTATTTTAAAACAAAATAAAATATTTAACAAATAAAATATTAACAAACATTTATGCTTGAATCTTTTTATCAAATAACTTTAGCATTTTCTTTTAACCTTAGAGTAAAGCTTTATTTCGAAAGTACATCATAGACATTCTTCTAACTGTAAGTAACTTAACTAGTGCATGTCAAATTATTCTATTGATACTAAACCTAACCAAACAGTCTAAAATACTACAGTATTCAAATAAAAATTTCTCAGTAACACAGGCTTATGTTAGCTATAATTTAAACAGTATACAGAAACGATTGGTATGATGGGTCAAATGATGGAACAGGTCACACAGGATACCAGCAATTAATTTCTCAGTATTTCATTAGAAAAATACTGACTACACCTTTTTAATTCAATAGATCATATGTGTACATGTTGTTGTTACTGTACGCACATACACAGTAACTGTTTCTTATTGCAAAACATTGATAGTAGCCTGTGAATTGTAAGGGTAAGTAGTCCACCCAGTCTCTGCTAATTTTGAGTTTTTTTTGTTATTTATTGGTAAAGGCAAGAACAAAGGGCTTCCCGAATCCAGCAAGCCCCTTTATGGCTGCCAGGTTACCATCCAGTCAGAGCAAGAGAAACAGATGATAAAGATTTACAGAAAAGAGGAAAAGAAAGAGAGGAAGCGAGAGAAGCGAGGAGATGAAGGGGAGTCCTGGGAGAGCGCTTTTCATTTCGACCCCATAGAGCTGAGACTGCAGAGGTGAGTGCATGTCTCTCACTCATTGTCTCACTCTGTCTTTCATCAGAGTGGCAAGCTCTCTTCTACATATTTCATCAGACTGCTGAAGAGAAAGAGAGCAAGCACTCCAATCTGTCTGCTGCTTTTGTGGGGGGATTTTTTCTTAATGTTTAATTTTCACTGGATGATAAAGAGCAATGATCTGTTTAATTAAAAATGCTGCTGTCCAAATGAGGCAGAGCATGAGGAGATTAGAGACCAAGTGTTAATACCTTACACATCCCCCCTCAGCCGCTCCCTTGTATTACTGCAAGACAAAAACCTCAATTTTAAGACATTTATAAATATACTAGTGTGCTGCTTGGAATAAATTAAGAAATTATAAAGCAACACTTTTCGAAAGGTAACAAGGTTGTTGACTTTTAACAGTTGGAGTATAAAAAGTTTTTTTAATTTATTTTATTTAATATTTATTTTTCTATTATTAAAAAGACAGTTTACTGATAGAATTTCCACAAATATCAGTGTTTTAATTATTGATATGTTTTCAATATTGTGGTAATGGGTTGACAAACAAAAATAATAAAAAAGTAAAGTCATAAAAAAAAATGTATGCAAATATAAAAACTAGCAGTGAAAGCATAATATAATATAATATTAATATAATAAATATAACAGCGATTATAGGAGTTCAAGAGTGCAGCTCTTGCATTGTGTACATTATTATGCCATTATTTGTAGGACCTGGTTGAAATGCTTGTGTTACTTTAATAAGTCCAATACTGTCTGATGATTCTGGTGATGTGCAACTCTGTATTTATATGTGTGTGTGTATTTAGAGAGCAGGCCTTGCTGACTGCACATCATTCCCCAGTGTTAGGACAACACAGAGATTATCAGCATGCCCGCTACCCTCACGTTTATGATTCTTATGCCGAAGCCACAAAGATGTCTGCCTTCGTTGGTGGATGCAAGGTAATTGCTACAAGGTTACAAGGTGAAATATACAGTACATGCGCTACCTGTGTACGGTGTTCCTAAAGCTCAGTTGGTAAAGCATTGTGCTAGCCCCACAATAATTCCCAGGAAGCACATTTTGTACTGACAAAATTTAATGTTGAATTTACTGTAGCTTTGGATGTCCATACTTTTATTTAAGATCTTCTATGTGTACAGAGAAACACCGAATAGATAAAACTCACCCCTAGTGTTTTGTTTCTCCAGCAGCATGTCAATCTGTTCAGTTAGATCACATTGTCATACATTAGATTGCTCAGAGCTTTTGTATTTAATCCAGTTTTTATGATGTCTTAATTAGAAGGCCCACAGCAGGACATCTTTCAGCTATTTTAAAAAATTAATTTGGCCCTCATTTTCGCATAAGTGGGGGAAAGGCAGGTGGTTTTATGGCCCAAAACCCAGTGGAGACTCTTCTAGAATGAATTTGGCTTTGCTTACTGTGTGAGACAACACTTGTGTCTGATAAGATTTATACTTCACTTCAAATATTAGAGATGTTTTAAAAATGTTCTGTAAACTAAATTACAATGTCGATTTAATTTCCTAAATCCACCTTTCCCAATTTAGATGTTTAAATTAAAAACTGTAATATAATTACTGACAACTTAAGGGAAACTTAATTGTGAACACACAATTATATCAACAGCAGTAAGCTTTTACTGAATCACGATTATTTTGGTCAATATCAAAATCACAATTATTTAACACATTACTCATTGACTTTGGAAATACTGTGTTTATTGCTTTTAAAAAACAGTGTCCATGAAATTTTTCTTCATCCCTTCCTTTCACTTAAAAAAGCTGAAATACTAAAATGTCCCATATAGAATACCAGGGCTTCAATTTTGGCATGTAATTGAAACCATTCCTGCAAGTTTAACTTTTGTAATGTGAGAAATTCTTGCACAAATGTATTTGCTTCATTTAGATTATGAAATTTAAAATACACCTACAGACTCACCAAAAGAAATCACCGGTTCAAACACTTTGGCTTTATTTTAGAATGTAATTCCACAAACAGTAGCACCGACATCTCTGACTGTCACTGAGCCTGTATCGCATTGCTTGTGAAGATGGTATCAGCTTCCAATAATATTTTTTTATTGCTCTTTATAGTGTGAGCGGATAGAATGCGCCTGCTTCAAAACATCCTTAATACAGCTGCAATGAAGCGCAAGTAAATCATCATCTCGCTGTTCTAAAATGAGTGTTTTATCCAAAATTACCATGAATGAACAGGACAGTATTTAAAAATAATAATCGGTTTTTGATGTATTGCACAGCCCTACTATAAACCTGCAAACCATTGTAGTGACAACAGTTAAGTTGTCAATGCACGTTTTATATAACTGTACAGATAAATATTGCAGTCTGAAATTGTTTAAAGTAGCTTTGCATGTGACAGAATATTAAGAATTTAAGGATGGCAGGATGAAATCTGATATTTTGTTTTGTTGTTTATAAAATCCTTTTAACATTTTAGCTGGAAAAAAAATGTTCCAGATAAATAATAAAAAGTAAAGTTGAGTTTAATTTTGCAATCACCCTAAGAGATTGTGTATGTATTTTGAATTCAGTCACTTTGGATAAAAGTGTCTGCCAAATGAATGAATGTAAAACGTAAAATTATTTCTGCTGCCAATAGCTGGTGGCTGGTGACAGCTTCTGCAGTCTCTGCTCTCGAGCTGACATGCTAGTTAAAGGAGACATCCAGGATGTGCATTGTTGAGTGCTTTAGGACTGGGCTGACTTTTCTGAGCGAGAGTTACTTTCCTGCAGTGAGAAAGCACAGGACATATTTGCCAGATATGATGACTTATGATCTTGTCTGCTGTGATCAGCAGCTAAATATGACATTCATTAGTTCAGCATATGCTCTCTGTCTCTGCTGAAAATGAATTGTAATTATAAGAGCTAGAGGAAATGCAGCATGCTAATTTTAGATATCTGATCTCTCCCTTTCATAAAAGTTTAGATTTAAAGAATAGGACACATTTTACAACTGAAAGCTGTGTGTGTGTGTGTGTGTGTATGTGTGTGTGTGTGTGCGTGTGTGTGTATTATGCAGTAGTTAAGTACATTTTGACTTGCTGGAACATTTTAGTTGTCTCCATAAGGAAACAATGATATAGATCAATCATACAGATTGATCTATTTGAAAAAATCTAAAAGAGCACAAAAGTTTTTTGCGAGGCATTGCTTCACTGTAAAAGAGCATTGCTTACAGACCAAACATGACAGGGTTAATCACACGTACCGAAGAAGGATATTGTACCTTCAAAATATAAGGACAGGATAGGTAATATAGCATAGATATAAGCATGCAATATATATACAAAAAAATATTAATTTAGAACAGCTAAATTAGTGATATGACTTGGATATAAGGGGTCTTCACTAAGGGCTTTGTTTAACATCTTGCTCTCCTGCAAATGTATCCTAACCAAAGATCTCTGGTTTCCCAAATAGAATTCTTTTAAAGCTGGGGAGTCTGTCTAAGCTCACCCATTTATGATCTGGAAGAGGGGTGAGGAGGACGCTGAGCTTACCCTAGCACCACTTTGTGATCCAACAGAGCATTAAGAAAACACAATTTTCTGACCTGTTACCAGTTTTACGACCAGCAACAGGGTGAAGGAGATGATACAATCTTTGAGGATGGCATGGTTTACTAGGACCCTTGGCGGGGACTTGCTTAACTCACCCATTTTCTAAGTCATATCTGAGGCTGTTACAATCCACAAGCTACAGTCCCCCCATTTCGAATGTCGGAGTCCAGGGAGACTCTGGCAGACGATGGTTAGCTGGATCAGGCTGGTTGGATTGCAGATGGTCCTTAATTGTCCTGCACGAGTTGAGTTCTATAGGATTGGGCTCTGGCTCAGCCTGGATGATTTCCTTCCCTGGTTCTGCCTGAATGCTTGAGGGCCCGCAGCTGTACACTTGTTTGCAGACTCTTGCATCCTGTTGATTCTTTGGTTCAGGATGAAGGCTGGGCCAAGGGTAAGGGTGTATCCTTCCCCATTGGAAATGCATAGTACAGTATCAGCAGCAGTCCAGGACTGGACAACAGGAAGGCTGGGCAAAGTTGGTATCTGAGCAGGTGCCTGCAGACCCATGTCGGTCCCCCTAACCACCCTCCACCCCCCTGTCCCGGAAGTCCACAACTCTGGTTCAGGATTCAGGGTGAAGTTATTTATGGTCCCTGATGAAAGTTGAGATCTCCAGTTCGGTGTAGTATTCCTCACTGGGGCATTGGAAACGTGCCAGGTCATTACTGTGAAGGGTTACGTCTTTTGGGACCTGCCTCCACATTGTTTGGTTGGGTAGACTGATGCAAGTGGCAGTATCATGCTGGTCACAGTGACCACATGGGCTGGGGTGTTGACCAGCCACCAGTCTCTCATGATCTCAGCTTGAGTATAGATGACCTGGGCACAAGGCTTAGCTGTAGCCGAACAACAGGTATTGTTTACTATGGGTTTCAACCCATAGCCACTGTCGGTGTTGTCCCGAAGAAAGGGTTTGCTCAGGGGGTAGTTTCACATCCCAGTCCTTTTTGCTGCTTTTTCTGCATACTGACCACTGTTCAGCTGGTTCGCTCCACTTGGATAGAAGAGATTGGATGACTTTTTTGGAGTTGGGCATGTATGCCCAAGAGTTTCCACATGTCCTGCTTGATCTCAGCTGTGAAGTGGGTGCTCTGATCTGAGTTGGCTCTCAGTGGCAGTCCGAACCTGGCGCCAGATGTGGTTCATGAGAAGGTATGCTGTGGCCTGGGCAGTGTTGTTGGGTGCTGCAAGGCACTTTACCCACTTTTCCATCATACGTGTCTACTGAAAAGGTAAAAGGCCATTCAACACAACCAGGCCAAGACAAAGACATCCACAACAAAACTGATGCCCTCGCCAAAGCGGGCACACTACATGAAGACCTGTGGTCACCACCAGAGAACCAAACGAGCTCCGCTGTAGCTGTGCTGAAACGCAGCCAACGAGTTCCCACCGCTACAGCACCCATGCCACAGCCATTTACACTGGCTCCACAAATCTTTATGAATGACATAGCTGCTCCGCCAACACCACACAAGCTATGGTACATTACCTCAAAAGACCCATCCACCTAAACTATAATTTACTCCGACCTCT
This sequence comes from Yasuhikotakia modesta, assembly GCA_036877545.1. Taxonomy (NCBI): domain Eukaryota; kingdom Metazoa; phylum Chordata; class Actinopteri; order Cypriniformes; family Botiidae; genus Yasuhikotakia; species Yasuhikotakia modesta. The sequence goes on along the minus strand of JBAJNP010001816.1, from coordinate 4,891 downwards.
CTGATGCTCGGGCCCTTAGACGGCTCAACACTGTCAAGCACCTGCTACGTGTTCCACACAACATCCTCTGTTATGTCCTTGATGACCTCACTATGCCAAGGCTTGTGGCTCCTCAGTGCCAAAGGGGGTCCTGCTGATGTATGCCCACAATGCAGCATGTGTTGGACACCATGATGCAAGAGCCGCATAAGAAACACTAAACCTGGTGGCATACTGGCTCGGGATGCAGCAGGATGTAGCAAGATACGTCAGAGAGTGTCTGGTTTATTGCCAATTAAAACCGGCAAACCCAAACCATAGAGCCCTACTGCCAACCAATTTTCCATTGTCAGACCTGCTGATAGACTGGGTTGGACCACTACCCAGGTCCACAAGGGGACCAAATACTTCAGTAAAGTGGCCGGAGCATCAGAGAGGTCGGAGTAAATTATAGTTTAGGTGGATTGAAACCAATTGAAACCATTCCTGCAAGTTTAACTTTTGTAATGTGAGAAATTCTTGCACAAATGTATTTGCTTCATTTAGATTAAGGTTCAAACACTTTGTCTTTATTTTAGGTTAAACTTAAAAAAGGTTAATAAAATAAAACTGAAAGAGAGACAACCTAAAATCAAGACTAAAGGTTTGTAAGATTAAGCAAAGCAGAATCAAAGTTGAAAGCAGAATGAGAAAGCTATGAAATAGAGACTCCCTATTATAGCATTCTACCCACACTAGGGCTATGACATGGCCTGCAGGTAGAGGGCACTACAGAATCATGCAGCTTGAGGAGGGGGGAGTGGCTTAGCTTAAATGGTTGGGCTACACCGAACCTTTAGTGGACAGGGGATGCTACCTTACTTCTGCCTCTAGTGGCAGGAAGGGGAAAAACGCGGGCACCGTGAGCACGTGGCCCAAGAGTGCTGCTCTCTTCCCCCACCTTGACTGCTCAGCAGTCACGCATCCCACCGACTGGACCACACTCAAAAGAATCAACCCCCCCAAACTGGCACAGCCATGCGAGTCAGTTCAACAAGACAAGTCAATGGAGACTCATCATGAGAAGACCTTTGTTTCATCAGCCAATTGTCAGCTACAGAGGGACATGGGGCTAATTTTGGGTAAAACCAATGAGGCTTAAAAGGGTAGCTAAGGATGGTTTGATCCTAAGTTTCTAAAACTTAATTCAATTAAATTTTAAAATCAATTAAATAGTTTTAATCTCAATTCAAATCTAACTTAATTTAAAAAATTAAACTTTTAAACAAAGTTAAACTTGCTCAAGGGCACCTCAGTTGTTACCCACAGGCGCTGAGCTGCTGATGAGTGACCACTGCACCATATCTATGCTGTAGATGATGTACATTTAATGAAAGTTATCACTTTCTGATTAAATTAGGAGTTTAGACTGTGATCTCTGTGTGTACAGATCTGGATTATAAACTCAGGAGAGGAGTGAGTGTAACTGTATTTATCTTCAGTGTGTATGTGGTCATCCTTTTAGAGCAACTAAAGGATGATGAGTGTTATTCTACTGACTGCCACCTCAACGCCAGTCTGGCAGATGAAGCAGAATGAAGGTTTCATTGTTTTCTGGCTCTAATTATGTTCTGTCTGCTGTGTCTGGCAGATGATCCTGCCAGAGGGCATCAGAAGAGAAAACAACAAGATGTATGAAGAGGTGGAGATCCCCCACACTGAGCCCATGCCCACTGGCTTTGAGGAGAGACCTGTCTACATCTCAGAGCTAGACGAGGTTAGTTTGACTCACACACGATTTACACTTCACAAACTTCATACAAACATTACTTTAGATTAGCCCCTTTCACGTATGCAGACTTTAGCGGTATGTTACTAGTAAGAGGTCATGTGTTAAATTTGACGCATTTAATCCATGCTGTTAACAGAAAAACTCAATCAAAATTAAAACAATATTAATTTAGAGCAAGGCACTACAGGTGAATAGGGTAAAAAAAAATGTAAATCAAAAGAAATCCTTATGAAACTTTCTTAGTCGATTACTTAAATTAAGTGAGGAAAAAATGTATTGCAAGTTTTTATATGTTGTTTGAATATGCATATGAGTCATTTTCAAATTTGCAAAATTAAAAAAACAAAATTAGATTGTGTGATAGAGGCAGGTCAAAATTCTTTTTTCATTTTAAAGAGCTTTAAAGATTTATATTGTAAAAATCAACAGATTTCGATTGAAAAGCATTGCTAACCAGCAGAATAACTATTCAGGATTTTGGTAATAACACTATACAACATCCCAATTACATTAAAATTGATAGTTCAATAACAATAGGCATAAACAAACAAACTCTAGTATGCTTTATGTCTATCCCTAACAACAGTCTGCCCAGTGTCCATATTTTGTCGTAAAGTAATCTTATTAGATGGAAAATAATTATCTTCAATGTCCTGCCAATATAGTCATTTAATTAGATTTATTTTCTTTATTTTTGCCCCTGAATCGACGTCTGTATTGTACAAGTAAAACTGACAAACACAACATGATGCATGAATGAGATGGCACTTTATTCTTATAAATCAATCCTTATTCCAACCATACATAACAAATGATGTTACAGTAATGTCATAATATTACAAGGTGGTGACTACCATTCTGGCAATATTTTATTCACAAGAACATGATTCCTGCAACAGGTCTCAAATTAGTTCGGACGGGGGTAACGAAGTGCTGAAAAAGCAATTTTGACAGGATTCAGCTGGGAGAACATCTAGCAGCTAATTAAGTTAATTGACATCAGGTCTGGAACATGATTAGCTATAAATGGAATGTCATACAGAGGCAGAGTAAAGATGGGCAGAAGCTCTCCATTCTGTGAAAGAGTTCATGAAAAGGTTGTGGAATGCTTTAAAAACATCAAATTGCATTTTTTACATTAAATTGCAAAAACCTGCAAATCTCATCGTCTACAGTGCACAACATTATTAAAAAATGAAAGAGACACTGGAGAAATTTATGTGCTTAAGGGACAAGCCCGAAGACCTTTGTTGAATGGCTGTGATCTTTGGGCCCTCAGGTGACACTGTGTCAGTCATTGTCATTCTGGCATTGACATTACTAAATGGTCCCAGGAATACTTCCAGAAACCACTGTTGGTAAACACAATCCTCTATGCCATCTGCAGATACCCAGTAAGGCTCTATCATGCACAAAGGGGCAGTCTAGTGTTATCATGTCCTGTGGGCCAAGGTAACCTCGACTGTTTAAAGTGGAAAAGTGTTTAGACGAGTCCATTTGATGTCCATTTGAGTCCAGCATGTTATTAGCGTTCAGTTCAAAGGCCAGCATCTCTGATGGCATGTGGGTGCATAAGTGCATATGGTATGAGGAGCTTGCATGTTTTAAAAGACACTATGAATGCTGAAATGTTTTAGAGCAACATATACTCCCCATCCAGATGATGTCAATTTTAGACCTATAGAGGACATTTGGCACATAATTTAGTGAAAAATACGCCAAAGACCACAAACTCTTCAGCAGATGGAAACTTATATCAGGCAAAAATAGGACCAAATTTAAATGCCAAAAMCCCAGAAACTCACAACCTTGATGCCCAGACATCTTTAAACTGATTGAAAAGAGGAGGTGGTGATACACTGTGGTAAATTTGTGCCAGTCACAACTTTTTTGAGACCTGAACAGGCATCAAATTTTTAAACATTTATGTTCTATTGGTTTATGTCTGGAATTCAGGTTGTACACTGTTCCAGGCTTATGGTTTACAGTTATGTGAAGGGATAAGATTTAGTTGTGACACTAATCAGGTAAGTTAAACCTGAGTTTTAATGGTGCGCAGTAGACGTGTCGGCCATGTTTCAAGAGGTCAAGCAACTTAAAATCACAGCGACTTGACTGTGACATCGGTTTCAATCATATTGACAATTATATGTTGTTCTAATTTATAAGGTGGGCAGGCATGCTTAGGTCAAACATTGATTAGCAGCTGTTGCCCACTTGTTGAAAAAAATGAAAGGAATAAAAATGTTCTTTTCTCATTGTTATCACAGCACAGCATCTCTGATTGTCGTGTAGTCATGTGGTTCCTAATGTCTGAAAATGTTCTGGATCATTGAACTTGTCCTGTGAGATGTGTTTGTTATGTGTGTTTAAGTTAAAGTAAATCCAGTAAATGATCTGTCTTTGCTTAGTAATAGGGGAAGTATAACAACAGACAGTGCAGATTTATTTTCCGCTCCCCGCAGGGCTCTTTCCAAGCCTGTGTTTTGCTCCCTTTCAGGAAACCATTAATTAAACTGCAGAGCTTCACAACATAATCAATGATGCACCTTTTTGTTCTAAATTTGGCTACACAGAAGCTGCTTTTTGCCTTAAAGGTTTATAGAACAATACATCACAGTAAAGCAGACATTGATAAACAACTAAGCAGAGAGCAGGTATGATTTCTGGGGAGTTTCATCATTGTGGTCTTGTCTCAGTGGTTTGTTGCATCCAGGGTCTTGGATGAGGGAGATTGATATAAGCAATGTGAAAGTAAAGGTTCGTTAAGCCTGTACAACTTAGAAGCACAGTGTCTCACTCTTATAAAACAGCCATTTGAGACAGTAATGTCTTTATTTTCTCGCTATTAACTTGTGAGAAAATAAAGCTCTAAAATAAAGAGAAAAGTGAGAAAATAAAGCTAGAAAATAAAGCACTAGCAACTAGTGATGACAATAACGATCACTTGAACTAATGTCTTTATTTGCTGTTAGGCCTATGTGTTTGTTAAATTATTTAATTTAACTGTGTTTGGCTAAAAATAGAAAGTCATGTACTTCTACAGGGAGTGCAGAATTATTAGGCAAGTTGTATTTTTGAGGATTAATTTTATTATTGAACAACAACCATGTTCTCAATGAATCCAAAAACTCATTAATA
>JBAJNP010001815.1:0-55472 GCA_036877545.1 Yasuhikotakia modesta | reverse complement strand
CTATAAAAAAACACATTTTAACGTTCCCTGAACTTTTTAATATCTAAAAACTTTTAAATATTTTTAATATTTAATATATATTAATAAACCTGTTGGAAACGTCAGGGAAACATCTAAAAACGTTTACAATCTAAAATCGTTAGCTGGGATAATTGTTAAAAACAATAAAATCGTTTCTTTACAGATCAGATGTCATGTTTTGTGTTGCAGACGACGCGCAGGCGACGCAGGCGACGCAGCTGGGCGGCGGTGATGAGAATCTGTGTCGCATCTGCATGGATGCGGTGATCGACTGCGTCCTGCTGGAATGCGGTCATATGGTCACCTGCACCAAATGCGGCAAGAGGATGAGCGAGTGCCCCATCTGCCGGCAGTACGTGGTACGGGCGGTGCATGTCTTCAAGTCTTGAACCTTGTTTCTAATGGAAAACCAACGCACCGCTGGACGCCAGTATGGGGACCACGTGACTGCCCTTAGCTCACACTGAATTCTGGGTAACTGAGTACTGGACACTGGAGTGTGAGCGTGGCCCGTTATGTTTCTCGGACACTGTATTTTATGGTTTTGAATGAATCTGTGGTTACTATCCCAGGGAATATTTCCCAGGGAATATCCCAGGGATTTTAGAAGAGTAAAGCGTATGGGTTTGAACGTTTAAACGGTTTACGTTTCTGTAAACGTACTGAAATGTCTTACTGTATGTGCAATATTACAGATCTGTGCGTGCGTGTGTAGAGAAACCGATTGCCGTTAAGATGCATGTTGGTGTAGCAACAGTGAAGACCAATGGGGCGAAGGGGGAACACAGGTGCCAAAGTAAAAATGTGCAAAATGGCGTATGGATTGCAATGTGTGTGCTATTATTAATCATCAGCTATTTTTGTGTATTAAATCAGCTATTGGCGTACCACAGTTTGGCATATGTGACACAAACCACCAGCCAGCAGCATCTCTTGCAACAGTAAGAGAAACATTTTTTACAGTCATTGAAATATAGCCGTTATGTAGCTTGTTAATGAAACCTCAATTACTTTAATGAAGTATCAGTACCAGTGCGATCAGCCTGACTCCACTGTAGCTTGTAGTAGATAAGACATTTAAAAGTGGTTTTTGTTTGTTCTTAAGTGACGAAAACAACAGTGGCAAAGGTTTTATTATAGCCATTACAGAAGCTTGCAAACACATTTGTCACCTGTGAAAACTTAAAGTGGCTCATAATAGATAGATGAGTGATATTTGGAGGGTGATCCTAAGTGTGTCCACCTTAAGTCTGATAAGAATAAAACAGCTTTTTCTAGGTTTAATATGATTCAATTCTTCATCACATTAAGTGACATAAAAGACATTTTATTACATCCATTAAAATAGGCATCTTTCATTGGTCACAAAAGTCCCAAAATTGTGGAAATATCGCTTCATTTTTCTTCATCTTAAGCAATACAAGGACAAACCATATTTAAGTGGATTGTGGTGGATGACAATAATGTGTGATTTACATAAGCGGTGCTACATGTGTCACAGTTTTCTTGAGTTTTGTGCCACAGTTAATACACATTTTAGTTAGGTTAAGTCCTAACTGAGTTTCTTAGTTTGTTCCTTTCCCGTAGTATTTCTAGATTTTCTTTCCTAGACAAAATTATATAATTGCTATAGATGCCCTTCGTTTTGCTGTGAATTATGTAGTCAGATTTATATCCATGGTATTGCCTAAACAAACAAATATGAAGGAAACTTTAATGAAGTCAATTTTAAACAAACAATGAAACAAATGAACTAAGTATATATGATCTGGTTCAATTCATTCCGCTTTTCATTCCAACATTTTTTCCAGAACGTATAAGTCTTTGATTTAGAAGGTTGTCTTAATAATAAGAAAATAAGATACAGTAGAATTGACTGCATTTTGTGTCACTTTATGTATTTCTAATAATCTGATCGTTTTGTTGTTTTAAGCATTCGTGTACCAACACTGACACTGTGCATTCATGTGTTTCTAATGCTGCTATCTCAAAAGATGTCACTTGTACTCAAACTGGGATCTGGTCTTTGTATTTTGGAATGTTAAACTTTTTATTTTGGTAATTCAAAGAGGATTAAATTTAATAAAATATGGTTTGTTTAACACAAACAGTTTCTGCATCTTGTGCTCGACAGCGGCCTCTAGTGGCTGTGCGCTATTGGCGCAGCCATTGCAATTCACGAAACGAGCAGATCAGGAGGAACGAATTAAGTTTAATTGAGTTTACGACCATTATCTCTACACGTTTATTCTGGGTCACTTCATTTACCAAGGTAGGTTTTTTCCGTGTTATATGTAACTATTTAGTTTTTAGTTAGTATCAAGAAAATGTAAATGCAAATAGATGGGGAGAAACTTTTTTTTAACTGCCTTATCTCACACAAAACTTGCTAAATATATAAAAAATGTAAAGTTGATGTTTGGATACACATTGCAAAGTGGCTGTAATAAAGTCACAGTCATGTCATGATGCCCTGAAGCGAATTATCAACGCTGGCAAAAATATCTATATTTATTAAAGTAAAACAGTGCAAATAAGGTTTCTTTTACCCCAGATATATACAGATTAACAAAACCAAAGTAAGTAAAAAAGAGAGTGTACCTGCAAAACAACAAACATTATGGGACATCACAAACTTAAATTAACATTACAAAAACATTTGCACAGTTACCAGCTAGAATAGATACGTCTGCTTGACTTCCTACAGCGTAGAAAAAATAAACTTTGTACTTAGTACTGACTGAATACTGTCAATAAAGTCTGTGTATAAGTGCATGTAATACTGCACAAAATGTGAAAACCATTCTGATACAAAAATGAATACTGCATGACTGCTTAACGTTTGCATGGTAACGAAAAAAGCACATGCATCATAAATCTTTCTTTTCCCATGAAGAAAATAACAGTCGGTTTTGTCAATGGGACTTTTAAACCTTGTCTTATAGAAATTTGTTGGCAAAGTATTATGGGTAAAGATAGACACACTGTTCTGCTGTGTCTTGTAAACTTAAAACAAAACAAAGATAAAAATGAACAACGTAAATAAAAATGAAAGGTTGAATTGGCCACATAAAATGAAAACATTTCTTTTCTTTGACATCAGGCACCTGTGAGTTCAGGTATTGGCCTGCAGTACATTTCTTTACAAATGAACCATTATCAATTGCTGGTTTCTGTTGAATGTTACAGCCTCCACACATCCTGTGTTGAAGAAAAGTAGAAAAGGAGGGGCAAAAATGTTAGTTCCCTGGTTTGCAAGTCAAGGAATTGCCAGTATCTTTCTTGACTAGCTCAGTTTGCTCAGTAGTTTCTCCTCGATCAGTCCGAACTGCACGCTGACCGACATCTCGGCGATGAACTGCTCGCAACCCTCTTTGGTCACCTGTTTGCAGTAGCGCAGGTCGATGTGACAAACGTTTCCGCAACGTTTGAAGTAGGTCAGCGACAGGTCTGTAACTCTGTTACAAACTGTAAGCAAACAAAGCAAAGCCAGTTTTTTATTACAAGAGCTTGTATCTTTCCAGCTTGTGTTGTAAGGGTTTTGGTCAAACTTACATACCTGACAGATTGATGTGTGTAAGAGAGTCTCTGGTTGTGGTTCCTGCTGCTGTGAGGATGTTGACGCTCTGGTCATTGATGTGGTTACAGTAACTAAGGTCCAGTCTGGACAGCGAGGGCATGTGTTTGATGATTAGCTTCAGCGATGTGTCCGTGATGTCCAGACCTGCTAGACAGAGATCCTCAACGTTCCTCAGTTTACTCCTGCTGTCCAGCTGACCTAAGAAGACATCAAAGATAACAGTAAGACAACAAACATACTTCATGGTGCCTAAACGATATCAGGATCCTATTGGAAACAAACAGGAGATAATACTAGCATTTAGCACCTGGTCTGTTGTCTGTTGGGGGTGAAAGCAAGTCTTTAATTTGGTTGTCTTTAAGTCCCTCCACCCACTGCACATCAAGAGTCCGTAATAAAGGACAGCTGGACGTGCACAAAGCTGACACGGCTGCCCAAGAGCACCCGGCCAGCAACAGAACCCTCAAACCTGTCAAGAAACCAACAAAAAGTGCATCACATACAAGTTAAGTTTGTCTACAGTGCTACACATCAGCGATAGAGCTAAGTAGGTTAACTGCAGGGTGAATTTATTGTCCCATGGACTGATGCTTTAAAGCAGCTGAAGAGTTGGGTAACAAATACCAGGTAATCTGTTGATCAGCCAGCTGAGCTGTTTCTTGGAGATGTTGGTCCAGCTGAGGTCCAGAGAGGTCGGTTGTCTGCGGATTATGCCACTCAGCATCAGGGGAGTGATGGACTTGCAGCGGTTCAGATTGATCTTGGTCCACAGTGTTTTATCACAACACCTGAGATGAAAGACAAAAGAACTGAATGCTACTGAGGGCGACAGAGTTAAGCGTTGCAGATTGCAGCTATAATACTTTCAGACGTACCATCTGTTCCATGTCTTGCAGACCCGCATGCAGACGCACAGGTCCTGGTGTGTGAGGTGACTGAACACTGCCATCCACACTTCCCTCTGCATGACGTGGGTGTTTCCATCATCCAGGGGCAATCGATCAGGTGGGGGACTGATTGGAGGCGGTCGAATCACATGACGCTCCATCTGAACACATTTTGGTGGAGAGCAACAAGGTGTCGGTCGGAAGACAGGGGTTGGTGTGGTCCGAATCCAGTTCACCTGGGACTGGTCTTGCGGGGATCCGTTTAGTTCTCGCTTGGGCCTCAACCAGTCACTAAGATGACTGCTGCCATTATTCATTGGTTTTCTGTCCTCTCCATCACTGTCTGGTTCCGTCTTCACTGTCTGACCATTTTGATGGACCAACCGGTGTTCTGTCCTTTGGATCTCATGATTGAGCTGTTTGCTCAGTTCTTTGCTCAGTTCTTTGTTGGGCAAGCGGGGTCTACGTCTGGTTCTCTGCTGACTCCTCACCTGAGAGTCACTACTGGGCCCCGCCCGTGGAGAACCGCCCTGTGATTGGTCACTCTCTCGTACAGCTGAAGTCCTGTGCAAGTGACCGAGAGGGAGTTTCCTGTTTTCTCCCCCACTACTCTTCTCCTTGGTCTCCTCTTCCCCTTCATCATCTCCATCCTCCTCCTCCTCTGAGAGCACAAAACTGAAGGGTCTTCTTTTTACTTCTTGTCTGTTATCTCCATCATACTCCAAGTCATCCTCTTTTTCTTTCTTGATCTGTTGTAGGACCTTAGAGGTCAACAGATCATCTGGCCTTGAACTTTTCTTCTGTGAATTTAAAAGAGGGTCAAAATACATGCTTTGCAAAAAATATTATTTTATCTCTTATCTGCTTTACTTATTCATTGTCTGGCTACCTTTTTCTTGACATTGCAATCTGAATCTGAGTCCTTGTCAAAGAGTTTCCTCTTCTTGTGGAGTGGGTTGTCCTCCAATTTGGGTTTCAGTAGACTTTCTGAAGGGACACCAAGAGAATGTTTCTTAAACATGTCCTCTGACTTGCAAGTAGTATTGTCTTCTCGTTCTGTATTCTTCATGATAGGAGAAACGGTAGATGAGTTGGACTCTGTAGACAAGTTCAAATTTGGCTCGTCCTTTATATCCCGGTTCATTCGTTGATCTTTCAACAGAGAGCCTGGAAGATTGGAAGCGTACTTAAAACCCGGTCCTCTTTTTTGCTTTGTGGCCAAAAGGTGGAAGGAAGAAAAGATAACTTTATACCAAATTCATCATTTTCTCTTAATGATTTAACTCCATCATTACTTGTAATAAAATTAAGTGTGCGGTTAGCTAGGAAAGTGATGCTCACCTTCCCTGTCTTTCCGGCATGATTGCATTTCGGACACTCCCAACAATTTGGCAATTCATCATTCACAACACCACCAGCTTCTATCTCCTTGACAAAGAAACAAAATAAGTCAAAAACACTGCAGGCTGTATGTAAAACGCCAAACCGTCACACAACAGGAATGCCACTACGGATCAGATATCATGGTTTCAGTTTTTTTGGTGGCTCTGCTGGCAAACCAACCTTCAGACATGCTGGATGGATGATCTCATTGCAGATGGAGCACTCCATGAGCATCCTGTTAAACTTATCTTCCTCTGCCTCTATCGTGTCTTCTTTCCCAGCCTCTCCACACACCGAACACACCGCCGTGTGAGGCAGGACGGGCTGCAAAACACGTGCAAAGTTACCAGACATACGGTTCTACACATAAAATTCCTAATTTAAAGCTGTACACATGGACTTACCGCTATGCACTGTCTCATGATGCACGACTGCTTCATGCGCCCTGGTCCTCCAAACTTCTTCATATCTTTGCAGAAGTGGCATTCTCCGCACTCTTTGCGTGTGCAGGCCTCACACTTCCTGCAGCGTGTCCGTCTGCGGCGAGCATTTGAAGAACTGCGACTGGACAGCTTCACTCCTCCAGTTGGACCTGAAGCACTGGATGGAGACGAGCCCGTCTTGGATTTCGGCCGATTTAGCGGACGTGGCTGAAATGCAAAGACGAATGCTTTTGGTCAAAGGCTGTGGCCATGTTTATACAGAAGTCATGGGAAAGAAACATAAGAATAAGCCTGTTTTTTTTCCACTTTGTAACAATTATTGTGCCCTCGTAACATTTTATTAAAAACAGCCTCTTCACAAAACAACATCTTTTGTTGACAGTTGTCCGTTTGAGAGGGCAGGACTTTATTGATAATGATCCAATCAATTTTCCAAGGATGGAATCAAGCCCCGCCCTATATTTTTTCTCATTCCAGAAGCTGTTTCCCTCAGATCAAACATTTAAATACACTAAACCACGTGATCATTTTCTAACCTGTTCTACAAGTACCTGTTGCCATTTAGACACATTCTGAAAATAGGATATAATGATTACATTTACTCTGTTTAGCTGCTGCTCACAGTGTGCAAATGCAAATAAAATCAGTACTTCCCATGACTATCAACTTTTGGCCCAATTCGTTTCAGAGGTGGGTTTATATTTTGGAACTGTGTTCACACTTATGCAAATTCTTTTAAGTGCCCCTGGGGCATATGAACGGGGGAAGAAATAGGAGAAAAGGAGCACTGAACATGAGAAAACAATTTTACTAGTCTGTGAAAAATGATAAAATCTTCTCACATTGTCAGTCAAGTAAAGCTGGGGAACATTACCCACCATTATTCACTCGTACTGAAAGAACAATAAGTCAGGATACAGATGTAGGAACATGCATTAAACAGGCTTATGCATTGCAGTCCTGAGAATTTCTGATAAATGTCAACGGCGTTTCCTTAGAAACACAAACATTCCACCACAAAACACTTTTTGTGGATTATGTAATGGAGGAGGGACAAGACTAGTAGCAGGGGTACGAGGTTAAGCATTTGTGTGTTTACCGTTAGCTGTCTTTGATGTTAAGCACTTTCCATTATTGGCTTAGTTTCCGTTCTGAAAAAGTATCTGTTTTCCCTTTTATTTCCCCTGTTTATTCTTGGCGGTCGGGCCAAAATGGCAACGGAGCATTTAGATTATGAATCATCACTAATTTTAAAACATGTACACACACAAACGCATCTTTCATAAACCCATTTAACAGTCAAGGGAAATGCCTCCTCAAACAGTAAGATAGTACATATTCAGGGTTGCCAGGTCTCATTAAATTCCACATAAGACTTATGGCTGGAATTTGGTAAACACCATTAAACTGATCCTCAGACTCATGCCAGGTTTTCGTAGCCAACACAGGGTGCCACTGGAAGGGGATGATTGATGGCAATGGATCTGGCCTCCACCCTTTAAATGAACTTCAAGTAAAGAGAGGAAAACATGAACAATCGCATTAGCCAGAAGATGGAAAGTGCAACCTGGCCCCTTTAATAGGTATGTTTCTTAAACAGCCTAAGTGGTTTCTCAGCCCCTCAGAGTTGAGATCAGCTGTTGAGATGGAGTCAAAGTCTTGTTTGCACTGAGCTCTGGACTTTATGCTTGTAGTAGAATTGATTTTTTTGTCCTCGTACGTGTCCTTCAAGCAGAGAAACTGCTGTATGGAGTACATGCTGCAATGGAGAATGTTACGTTTCATTTTTGCTGAGATTGTCCACACATATTAGAAAGGAGAAACTGCTGTTTCACAACATCTCAGATGTGATGTGTTATGAAACCGAGGAAAACAGAAGCGTCAACTCAAGCCTGTGGTCAGCTGAAGGAGAACAAGGTAGCATTGCGGCCAGAGACTTCAGCTGTAACATTCCATCTCTTGATGATTCATGGAAATTTTGTATAAATCCGTAGTGGGAGAGAGGATTCAAACACGCTTCTGTGACCCAGATTAAACATCAAGCCCTGAAATTCCAGAATATCTGGTCCAGTCTAACATCCCATAATAAACAAAACAGATTCTAAACTTATTCAAGAAGCTCTGAACAAAGTTTAAGAAAGAAGTGGATAATTAAAACACATTGTGTCATCTTACAATGAAACACAACTGAAACCACTAGGGATTAGTAGACTAGTAGACTTCCCACACCAACCTCAACTGCAGACCACTGTTACAGGAACCGAGAATGAACATGTTCTATGATTAATAAGGTAAACGGATTTCAGAGGGCAGTCTGTTGACAATAAAGGCTTTACTGTATAAACCACCGCAGATTTTACTGATGAAAGCTTCACTGGCTAAAGACAGAACCTTAAATCACATCATGTTCATCTAAATGTCCAAATCTTTAACCATGTGTGTTTCTACAACTCAACAACTCCACCTCACACCCAGTTGTAGGGACAGTCGAAAGGCAACCTTTAATTGGAAGGGCGTGAATAACAAAACTTGTTATTTAACGCTAAACTCACAAAACGGGATAAGGCAGATAACAGCAAAAGAAATCTTTTTCACCGGTGCAATGAATATAAAAACACAAACGAAACCATGTCTAGAGGTTGCAAGGCCAGTCCAAGCTGAGGTGGACGAACAACTGGAGATACAAATCCACAATCTTGCACCATTGCAGCTATAATTACAAGTCACTTATCTGAATAGCATTGTTACTTATCTAAACATGCTAATAAATAGCACGAGTTAGTTGTAACCAAGTTAGTTGTAACATTCACTTAATAAATAACATGAAGCTGAAAGAGAGACCTGCCTTTAACATTACAAATCTGATCCAGGATCAGTGTATGCCTACATAGAGATTCTTAACAAACAAAGTCCACAACTTAATATGTTCACAACAGAAACATGCCTGAACATTTTTCTCATGTTTTTTTCTTTGTCCTGCCCCTCCCCCTTGTACTTGTCTTGTAGGACCGGCTCAAAGAGGCCCTTGTTGGGCTGTGGCCAGAAAAGTTAAAAATATCCTGGAAATTGAGGAAGTCAAATAACAAAATGATCCACACAAATATTTGGATGAGTAAACAAACCTTGAATGTTAATAGCATGTTACTAAGTCAACAAAACCTAGTGTGTTGCATTTCATTCAAAGCTGACAATGCTGTGGAATTATTGTATGATATAAAGCAGCATTTTTCTTTGATACCCTCAGAATTACCTCAGAAACCCTGTGTTTAAAGTACTCAGATGTCTCACGCGTCTCTGAAACACTCTAGTAAGCATCAAAAATGACATTCAGCAGTACATGATAGTGATTTTGTAACACCCATGAGTAAACAAGCATGAAATATTTCTACCACAGAATTTCACTTTCACCTATAACTTCTGAAAGTACCTCAAACAGCTTACAGCATCACGTCACACTAGTGGAGGTTTGGTAACATAAATGACGTGTTCAGTGGGAACACGGCACATGTACTGTTTGACCTGTCTAACAAGCTAGCAACTGCCTAGCTCAGCCAAACCAAAGGTTAAACCAAGTCAAAATGCTTAAGTTATCAGCAATCACCAAAAACATCTCTGACAGCTTCTCTCATCACGTGGACTAACTCCGGTTACACATGTAAATGCACACATGCAGTTCGGAAGCACACAGACTGCACAGTCACACCGATTTCCCTCGCCAAGGGTTTAACCCAGAGGTCCGGCTCAAATTGCTAACCTGTTCAGCCTCCGAGCTCTCAGAATCCTCCTCATCAGTAACCAGCGACATGACCATGGCTCTTAGCGTCTGCTCAGCGCTGCGCAAACTGACATGGCTGCAGCTCCAACATGCTACTGGCTGCGAGACAGCAAAACCCTCCCTTCTGCTCCTTAGCCTTCACAGCACAGGCTAGAGCAAGACATACTCATGAATATGAAATGGGGGAGTTCAAAGAGGGGTGGGGTGTAGAGGATTAGAGCCAATGGCCGCACGGCATGCAAATCACACTAGTTAATATTCGCCTACACAGCACAAAAGCCACAAATGCGGACAGAACATGTAGAGCATAAGTTCTGCATGTTCAAACAGGGTCATGGGATACGGAAAAGAGGCCAGTTGGGGCACTATTGAGGACAGATGGTATTTGATCACAAAAGACACACAATGGAGCTGAAAATTCAGCAGCTGGGCTTTTATTAGTGGAGACAGATTTTTTAGTGTTGCGAAAAGGGGGTGTACAAAAGTCAACACTTAATAGTGTGCTTCAGTCAATAAAGTTCATAAGCCCACATGATTGGTATGGCCTAATTTAAAGGGACCCCCTCATACGGCTGATTCAACGCTTTACTGTACAACTGTTGTGTTTTTAACAAAAACAGTACACACACATTTCAAACTAGTAAACACATCCTCTTTCCCCGCTAGCATTACATCATCTTTCTACAGAACGCTCACTATTCCTGGAGCACAACACAAATCTCAAAACTTGAAATCAAAGACCAAAATACAGATAAATAGATGAAACCGCTCTATATTGTTATTGGCTTTCATTGTTTAATGTACAAGATCATAAAATGCAAATTATATTAATGATTATATAAACAAGCTTTAAGAACCTGTTCTTCCACATGCTCACTGCATATAAACGTTTACCTTGCCTGTCTTCTTTGGCCAGCAGACAACAGGACAACCAGTGATGGACAGCTTGGGATCATCATCTGCATGTTCCTTCAACACAACCTGTTCAAAAAACACAAAACATTTAACCAATTAAAAAATCGTGACCACACACAATGTGTCTTGCTAAGTGGTGGTAGAACTCAAAATGGTGGTAGAACATGTATTGACCCTTGTAGGATTTGAACCTGCAGTCTTTCAGTTACAAGCCTAATTGTTTAACCATTTCACCCAGAAGGTGTTGGAAGCAGGTGCTTCCAGTGTTGGAAGAGACAAGTGTATGAAGTTTATGAAGACCTTCATGTCATCTAGCAGGGCTTGTGGGTCTTCAATCCCCTCAGGAACGCATCGCTTTGTCTCAGGCAGGGATTCCAGCTTCTCCACTAGGGCCTTGAGTCCACTCAGTTCAAACTCTGTTAAGTGGGTCCATTTGCCAGAGTGGTCCAACCCAGGTGAACCAGATGGAGTCTTGGGACACTCTGAAGGGAGTGACTTTAAGCTGTCTTCAGAGTCGTTGGCCTGAGTGGGTTTAAAAGTGTGGCAGGGGAGAGCTGAGGAGGGCTGGGTTGTCTCCTCTGTCTTCTCTACTTGGGTCTCACATGAGTCTTCCTCCATGTCCATCTGGGGTTCCGACGCAGGTTGCTCCGTTACAAATTTGGGTTCAACTAGTTGGATAAAAAGAAACCAAAGACCTACTTTACAAGATCTTTGCAAAAGAGTGTCAAAAAAAAAATCAAATGCAGATATAAGAACTTGCTTATTATTCGTATAATATTTTATGTTATATTATATTATATTTATATGTGGCAACTGATTACAGTCGATTCTCTCTTTCTGCTGTTTGTTTCTGTTTAGAAAACTTTCAGCCAACTCACCAGTGTGATCAGACTCTCGGCAGAAGTCCAGGCTAAGGTGAGAACGTCTGGTCAAGCAGTGTACGTACCTCTCCAGCACATACCAGCACATCTCATAGAAGAAAGGGTAGCGGAATTTGGAGTGCACCTGTGATGCATTTACAAGGTATGGATGATGTTAATACACCTACGGTACCCATAGGTCTGTAAAAAACCAATAAGACGTAATATAAACCCATCTGAGAAGATTCTCACAGTATGAGAAAATTGCAACATGACTTAAATGCGTCTCATGCTCATAGCTTTCCATTCCGATTCGCCTCCCAGGAGGAAAACTCACATTCTCCGAGTTATGGAAGGCTTGTGCTCTCATTCCCTCATGCCTTCACCATCCCGAGCTAAAATTAGAGAGCTGAAATAATGCGCCCCCATAACAACACAGCCAAAGCCACAATCTGTCTTTTTCACTGCCTGCTCTGTCTAGCTAATATAAAAATAGCGCCTAGCCCATCGGCTCTAAGCCCTGACAAATTCATCAAAGTGTCTTGGTGGTTCTGCCAGCAGAATGTAAGGAAGACCGTTACTAGTTGCTTCAAAATGTCACAACCTGCCTTTGACCGGCCCAAAAGTGGTCCGATCAGAGACAAGAGGTCAGAGGTACAGTTCGAGTCCTCAACTCTCAAATTTAGATTTGTTTGGACTGACACTCGATCGATTGCCAGACATTGAGTTTTTTTGGGGAAAACACAGATACAAAGATTATTATTTTAACTATAGATTGTTTGCAGCTGCCAAGCACTGAAGCAACTTTGTACAACGCTCTATCACAGATGACCATTAATTATAATTACAACATTTTATAATTTTACTATAATTACAAACATGCATCTCAAAACTATGATTTTAATATGTTTCTTTTTTCTTACCCTGTGGCAACATTCAAAGCTCATCTCTGTCATACTAAAATTGTCATTTCTGATATCCTCAGATCATACGTTTCAAAAACTGCAGCCAATTACAAAAACATTTCTTCACATTTTGTTGAACAATGCATCACCTTTGTCCTGTTCTCAATTTCATAGACAGTGAGTTGCATGGGAATATTAAAACTGTGCAAAATATTCCCGCCAAACACCAGGGTGTCTTCTGGAGTGTAAACAGCATGAATCCAACCTGCAAAACAAAACAAAAAAAAAACATTACACAAACGTTTTCACAAACTGAAGTAGTGGACAAACGTTTGTTAAAAGATCCAATTTATGAACTAACCCACTTGCAAACGAATTCAAGTCAAACAATAAGAATTGATCCTCAAGGGCAGGATTCATCCCTTAAGATGGGAATTAGTTACCTGAAGGGATAAAAAAGGTGAATCCCTGTTGCAGTTCTACACGCTGGCAACCATCTGCGTGGTCTCCCAGGAAAATATCGCTCTGTTTGCCCGACAGCAGCCAGTCCTCATACAGCGCCAGATTGTGTGAGCTCGGAGGAATCAACCAGAAGACCTGGAGAATGATGTTCTCATCAAAGCAAAATGGGAACAATCGGAATACAGTCGGAATTTTTATTATATAATGTAATTCTATAACCAATTTTCACTAGTGGTCACTGTATGTTTAAACGTTGGTTAATACAAGCTAAAACCCTCATTTTTCCATGCAAAACTAAAACAGGTGAAACCTTTGCTTCCATTAGTTACATAACAGGGATGAATTCCCACAACCATTCCTAAAAATTCCTGCAGCCATGTATTCCTGTAGAAACGTTTCATCTTCCTTTCTTGCACACACCGGTACTCTGGTTTGACCTTTCAGTGTAGATATTATTTGATACCCTCCAGCGCGCATGCACACGCACACACACACACACACACACACACACACTGCATTATTGCTGACTCTGCATCCCCAGCTGCGATGCAACAATGCAAACAGCATAGAAGACAGTTGGCAGGTCCTCTGGACACCTAGAGGAGACTATTCTGCAGCCTTCAAACCCACAGCCAGTTTACAAACACAACTATTAACAGAAAATTACTTATTTAGCATGACAGAACCTGATTTTCTGAGTGGTACCTGCCCAAGCAAAACTCACCACCACAATGCTAGTGTCACGGGTGGTTGCCAAGCAGCTGCTATGCTAGAGTGCTATGCTAATTGCTAGAATGTTTTGAGTGGTTTTAGCATTTTGCTATATAGTGTTTCAGGTAGTCTCCTACTGACTCACCCCATAAATACTGTGTTGGAAACAGGCTTTGAGAAATGATATGGTTTAGGTTCAATTAAAGCCTATGGGGTCGTTTCAGCTGTTTCTTTATTCGCCAAGTGAAAATGAAATCTGACGTTTAGAAATGTGTAAGTATATTTTACAGATATATGATGTACTGTTAAGTTTAATGCATAAGATGAGTTTGTTTGTCAAAATCCCAATATATGAGCAACAGTTATAGTGACTCTAGCTAAAAAACACTTGCCTTCTTTCCTCTGAAAACATGATACCAGACTGATGTGCCACCAAAGTCAATGTGGAAGTCAGTGAAACAGCCTTTTACACTCATCAGACAGTATCTGAAAGAGAGACAGAGAGCAAAAGTTAATATTTATAAATATATATAATATAGTTAATATATTTAAATAATATATTTAATATTTCCTTCAAAACCACTTCATAATGTAAAAAAACGTATTGGCATTTTTTTCAGCTATAAATCAACTTCAGTTTCTCTTGTACGGAGCATCAATCACAAATGTGGATTTTTGTTTCACACAGTCGCCTCTGCACCAGGACAGACATGGAGGTTTTTCACGACTTACACATTTGTCATCGTTTATAAGGGAACAAAATTAATCAAACCCCAAACGGTGTCACTGTCTGGTTTAAATTTGTCCCACTGTGCCGTTGAAACACAAGAGCGCAGGAATCAGTTAGTGCTAATGAGCAAATGGTATCGCTCACCGCGGGTGTCCGACTTTCGAGGAATTAAATAAAATAATTATTACACATCAATCCTGAAAAACACAGATGGTTGAGGGCTTGAGGAAAGACGCTTCTAAATTTAGACTCAGAAAATGAAGAATTTCAGGAAGTTATATTGTGCGTAGACTCGTGACTGACAGTTAATTATTAGCAGAGGCTTCAGTGTGTGACATCTCTGGTAATATATCACAGAATACGCTAGCTAAAATTCATCTGTAAATGAAGGATGATGTCATTGATGATGACATCATACATCATCGACAAACAATTACAATAAGACAAATTCATTTACTATTCTTAAAAGCTTATTCATAAAAAAGATGCACAGAACAAATGTGTAAATAGTTTGTTAAAACATTGCTACATAAACTGTTGCATTCAATTTTATTTAAAATTTTGGACTGTTTGGGTTTCACACAGTGCAACAAAGGTCAAATCATGACCGCAGACTGTAGATGCAAACACAAAGGTAAGATATTGAAACCAGAAACCACAAAGGTTCTATTCTGTTCTAAGGTTCTACAACTGGAGAGCTTAGATGACAGGATAAGAATAAATATGCAATGGCTACATCATAACCTCACAGAAACATTAATACTGCGGTTCCATTCTTTATATGAACAACATACTGACACCTGATATCTGCAGATCATTAGATAAATGAATTGTTATAACAGACATTAATATAAACATTGATGTAATATTTAAAAAACGTTAAACTACAGTTTAAAATAAGTTATCAAATCCAATTCTGACATTTAATTCTTTAATCACATTCCCTGCCTGATCTTAGTTATCTGTGCACGGTTGTGATGTTTACATGGTTTTAAAGGCTAGTTAAGTTTTTAAACCTATTCGAAACCTGTATGTGCATAACGACAACAAGAAAAATGAAACCGTCCAGGAAAACATGCGATCAGCTTTTTCATGCATGTGCACAGATCACAACTGCCAGTAAACCTGCGACCGCTGCAGCCTGTATCTCTCACACAGAGACGTGACGCATCAAAGCAGCCAAAACAAAACACTAACCTTGATGTTTATTAACATGTTGAGTGGGCTGTAAAAATAAAGACCCACATGTGTTGCAGGTAACTTCATTGAGGTAGAACGACCACACTTACAAAAGACTAGCCCAGAAAGTTAATAAACTGCACAAGACGGTTTAAAAATCCCAAAAGCAGCTCTAAGGGATTATTTCCATCACCTGTGCATAGATTTCTGCGTAAGAGAGAAAACATACCCCAATGGTTTTCATTCCTGTTTGATGTGGTTCTGATATCTGCCCATGTAACCAAAAGGAAGAAACTGTTCTGACTTTAGCCCTGAATTCTGTTATAAAGAGCTCATGAATACACAGAGGGGAGGAGTTAGTCAAACGGGAGATAAAGCGAGATACAGAGAGAGAAAGTGTGAGAGAGTAAGCTTTCCTATGTAGGAGATATTCCTGCTCGATATTCTGATTGGCTAAAGAGGATTCATTGGGATACTGCAGCAGCCCGAGAAGATCCGCCCCTTTTCCGCATTAGAAGTCGCTGCCTAGCAACCTGCTGGAATCACAGCCAGCTGCGGGCGAAAGAAATGCAGCCACCGCCGAGGAGCGAAGCAAGGGATTGTGGGTAATAAGCAGAGCTCATCTTTGACTAGCACAGAAAGTTTTCAGGTCATTGGCAAGAAAGAGGCAAAATTTCAGGATGGAAAATCTGAGCTGGCAACGTTTAAACTTTCCCACTGCTAGAAAGTCCTGCAAGATAATATTGTAAAATATGTAAAACAGCTGTTGTTGTGCTGCAAAAATAACACAAAATCTTACCTCTGAACTTTGGGGTATTTCATCTCAGACATGACATTTGTGGCTTCGGTTTGTTTTTGTTTAAGGTGCTGTGGCCACATGTTATCCACCCAGTCCAACAGATCCACCTGAACAAAAACATGTGGTCAGTGATAAAATGTTTCAACCCAACTACAAATCAAGATAAACGTGGAAGGAAGGCTAGCACGTGGTTTGCATGCACATATTTTTGCATGTCCTAAAGCAACGTTTTCTGATGGATGATTTTATATAAAACATCAAATACACATAGCAAAATTTATTAACAGTTGTCAAAGTTGTGTGGTTGTGTTTTTAAAGTGTCAATCTGAGACTACCTTATTTACATTGCCACAAACATGCTAATGAACTTGATCACAAAATGAAACATGTTTATTTAATTTCACATTTCAGCTATTTTTCAGAGTTTTGCGACGTTTCTTACCACGATGGGTCTCTTGATTAAATTCTCCAGTCTGGTGTGACTGAACTCCAGGCTGATAACGTTAAACAGTTTGTCACGTTCCTCCTCAGGCGTCTCGTAGTAGCGGACAAACTGAGCCATGCTCATCTCAGATCCCTTCTGTGTGCTGACGTCCATCACGTCTACAGCCCGCCTGCTGCCTGAATATCCGACAGAAACTCACGTTACCATTAACTGTTCTTTACAGTCATACCAGAAACATTGTTTTATTTACTAACGTACAAGTAATTATTCTGATATGATAAAACATCCGTTCCTGATTGTTATGAACTGTAACTGAAAGTCTTTAGTTATTTTTAAAGAGTGCCATAACATTTAAAACATTATAAATTGTAAATAATTTTAAATAAACTAAACTGTAATACAAATAATTGGCTGAAAATGCTATTGTCAACCTCAGATATGCTCAAACAAAACAAGCATTTAGTCATATGTATAGAGATCAACAATAAATAAAAAACAGATGAAAATATACAATTATTTACTTTCTTCATAAATATATAGGTGCACTTACCAACCAAACCTTTGATTTCACTTACAGTAAACTCAGGATCCGGCATTCTGCAACAATTCAGATTTACAATATAATGTAAAAGCAGATTTATGTGAAATATACAGCTGTTTAAATTGTACGTGGTCTTACCTAATTCCCAGTCCGTCTTTGGTCTTAAATATGAGCGGTGCTTGAAGTGCCTCTTTTTGAACATATTCATAAGTAAAATCTGGATTAAATAGATGAAAGATTAATAAAATTCATTCATTTGATTTGGATTTGAAATTGTGGCAAAAAAGTTACATTGGGATCCCTGAAATTTTATTGTTGTTACTACAGTGAAAGTTTGCAGAACTATGGCACTTTGGGAAACACTAACAATAAAAAAAGTTTGATTTATGGTACAATTTATGTTGGTAAAGCATTAGAATCCACATATTTAAAGCATGCATTTAATAAACACTTAGTTTTACTTTACAGAGAAGTACAACTTTTATTTGTTGGGTGTAAATACAAGATTATTTTCCTGAAGCAGGTGCAACACAGAAAACCCAGAATATTATTATGTAACAACACAGATACTAACAGAAATGTTATAAATATACAGAGTACAAATAAAAAGTGAAAATATGTAATAAGATTATGAAGTAATTTTAACCGAAAGCACAAAAAATCTCAAACAAACGTTTCGTGCATGTTAATGTCATAACTTCATGTTAAAAGACAGTATATAACAAATAATACACAGTTATGTTCAAGGTGAAACGACACGTACCTTTTCCGTCCATGTATTGAACCAGTTCGCTGTTGTACGAATTGCTCGTAAGTTTATCCTCCACGTTGAAGCCCCTGATATTTGTTATTTCCTCGACGTCCGATAAATCCTCGTTTTCATCGTACATCCTTCTACAGATCGAGCGCTAAACGTGAGGAAAGACATTTTCAGATACGATGCTGACATCGTGTCTCATTTTTAGGCTGGTATGAGCTGCAGCACCGGCTCTGCTATCATTATATCCTTTGCACAAATGCTGTATTATTATAACCCGGAGCCTCCATGATTAAATGCAGATATTAAATGTCTGTAGGCCCTGATCTGCCACAGCCTGCAGTTGTTATATAATTCATACACGCCTGATAGTGAGAACTGGGTTCAACTTCATAATGCATGTTATTGGACGTGTGGAGGGGCAACAACGTGTGTCGCACGTTTACATTATAACCCCCGCATATGCGTGAAAACATCTCGCTCTCTTTGTAATAACAAACGTGTGCATTTCAGTTTCCCGTTACTAAAGCTATTGCATTTAACCCATGAACGTGTTACGCGTCTCGAAAGGCTAAACAGCGGCGCTTTGCATTAGATAAGATCCGACTCAGGCCAAACACAACACGGATCGATCCGAGACCGATCGAAAGTCTCGGTTTAAAACGAGGACAGGTTAAACTACACACCAGTTTGCGTCCGGAATCCGCACACGCCTCCATGTCCGTGCCTTTCGTCCGTCTTTACCCTCTCAGCGCTTTATCTGAACCATATTTTGGACACTTTCATTGCTTGTATTGAAAACTAAAGTAGGAACCATTTTTGTGTAGTGCAACGTGACGTCACGGTCAACAGAACCAAAACATTGCAGAAACGTCACGGGCATCGCTTGCATTTCGCAAAATGCATTTTGACCAAATATTTGTCCGGGTTAAGACTTAACTAGCTTTAACAAACCAAGAGTCGTAGGGCTGAAGTCGTTTTTTTGCGGGACGGGAATTGCTGGTTCTGTCCCCAGTCTGGCACGCGCAGTTTCGCACGCACGCGCTGCAGCTGTTGTATTAAGCACGACTCTGGTGCATTATTACAGTTTATTTCATTACAAGACATTTATCGCTGTTTGTCTCTTTAATGTTACAGTCCCACGTTATAACGTCTCAAAATGGACGGCCTGAATGCACGTACTGCATAAACACAAACGATTGACTGTTTATTATCTTTATAGCGACATATTTGGGACACTTTCCTACTGTAATAAGTGCTTTTAAGAAGTTATTTGTAAGGTTATAAATCAGATAACAAATTGATAATTGTGCCACCAGCTAAATATACAAATTCTGTGAGCCTCTTTAAAAAGCTACAGGGTCGAGTTGTGCACCTTGTGTTTGAAATCATGGTGCAAGATACTTACACAAGTTATCTGACAACATAAGATGCCATTTGTATGTTATGTTCAATATGTTCATTATGTTGCATTGAAAAAATGGACATGGAAAACATAAAACACAGGCAAGCAGGAGTACATACAGAGACTTTTGCCTATGTTCATTTTGTCTCTATAAATGTCTAAATGTGTTATATAAATGCACAATTCTTTCAAATAGCATGAACTTTTTAACTGTGCATTAAAAAAATTAATTCACCATTAAATAAAGTCACTGTGTGGTTTTCTTGTATCTGTCGTTTGTGTTTCACACGTACAGTTCGTCGCGGAGACTTGTGGGTAATGCACGGTTTCACAAGCCAGCTGACCGCTGCAAACGCCGGGGGTCGTCTTCAATTCAAAGCAATGCAGAAGTTCAGCGGATCAAGACAGTGAATTCATGTCGATAACAAATATCTGTTTATCACAACCACTCGTAGGAAAACCATGAGTCGGAACGAGCATTCGCTGCAGGCGCTGTCGTGGAGGAAGCTGTATCTGAGCAGAGCAAAACTCAAAGCCTCCAGTCGCACCTCGGCTCTTTTATCAGGTTTCGCAATGGTGAGTTCCTGCTTTGACTGTTGTTTGCTGTTGTTGGTGTAGATGCACTTGGTTCATTTTAACAACGCTTCGCATGGGGACGACAAACGCAACCATCGCGCAAACGCGGTGGTTTAGCTCGTGCTAACGCTCGGTTAGATGGATAAGTAGCTGTTGCGTGATGTTTTACGTAAACCTCTATCACGAGAAGAACCAGGACCGGTTGTCACCATCTGAAAATTTCTTCTGAATAACTTTGCAATGCGTTTCATTGACCGCCATACTGTAAAAGATCTTAGTTTTGGTTGATCGTCGTTGGTGGTTTAGTCTTGTGGTTGTGGACTAACCAACCAATGCTCAACATTTGCTTTTTTGGGCAAGACCCTCTTATTAAGTTGTTTGTTCCTTTGGTGTTTGTACAAAGATCAACCAACTTCTCACTATTTAATTTATGCATCAAAATGGTACAAACCGGTTTTGTTTTATGCTTATTATTTACAGGTGGCCATGGTAGAAGTTCAATTGGATACCAACCACGACTATCCACCAGGTCTGCTCATTGCGTTCAGCGCCTGCACTACCGTGCTAGTGGCCGTCCACTTGTTTGCGCTCATGGTGAGTACCTGTATCCTACCCAACATCGAAGCGGTCAGCAACGTTCACAACCTGAACTCGGTGAAGGAATCTCCTCACGAGAGAATGCATCGCCACATTGAGCTAGCCTGGGCCTTCTCTACCGTCATTGGGACGCTGCTGTTCCTAGCCGAAGTGGTTCTGCTGTGCTGGGTCAAGTTTTTACCCATAAAGCCAAAGGACCAGAAAAACGGTACCATCTCAGCCGGTGTGGCTGCTGCTATCACGTCTACCTCCATCATGGTGCCTTTTGGCTTGATTTTTATCCTCTTCGCTGTGCATTTTTACCGTTCGTTGGTCAGCCACAAGACCGACCGCCAGTTTCGAGAGCTGGAGGAGTTGGAGGACCTTCAGAATGAACTGGACCATCGAGGAGACGCGTCCACCCTGCAGTCCCCCAGTTCCCTTTATCCTTAATTTTGAGTTTGGGAAACACCAACATTTAATGTGTATAGTTTTGTGTTTGTCAGGTGTTGGAAAACATGTTTTTAAACATAGTGTTGGTCTATTTGTTGCATGTTGACACCAAAGTGTCTAGTTTTATGTGTGTTCAGAGATTGTGTACTGTTTCTGCTTGTTTTGGGAAATGTTTGTCCGATATCAAACTGAACTGTGAAAGCATGCACTGCATGTTTTATAAATATTTTATTATTGTAATTGTACAGTCATTTGTATTTTATTTGTTCGTATTCCACCACAGATAAAGTGTTTTCAGTAGGGCAGTTGTGTCAAATTTGTAACAAAATTCGCAAGCATTTGTAAAAGTACATTTGTTCAAATTACCACTAATGTCAACAAATGAAAAATACTAGCTGTTCCTTAAGAGTTTACCTAGACTTTCTCCCAGTCTTCAGTTTGCTAGACTGGAAGTTAGGCCAGGACTGAACTAACACATTGGTTGAGCCAGTGTTGCTGTATAATGTATTACCCAATATATTTTGTAAGCACAGGTGACACTTTTGTAGTCATTTGACCAAATCATTTTTGATATCAGCAGGGCTTTGCTGTTGACCAGCTAAGTTACAACCAAAACTTTATTCTTGTTGCCCCTAAATATGTACATCTTGATAGAGATTAAGGCGCTTTATACAATAGCATCATATTTGTCAGTTATTTTGGAAATATGTTTCATGACCAGTTTGATCTTCTTGATTCTTTGCTGTCAGGGTGGCAGGATTACACCAGCAGTCACATTTTTCAAGTGTTTGCATATTTAATGTTGGTTGAAACAGTACAGTAGTAACTCAAAATAACATTAGAAATGAAAATTGTATATGAACTTTTGAGACATATAGAAAGTTTGATAAAGACTTTTTCTGTGAGACATGAGATTGTACTCTTCGTTTAATATATTTTCAACAAAGTCTTAAATAAACTTAAACTAAAAGCCAGATTTTACACCTTATTTTACACCAGACATTTCTCCAAGACCATTGGACGAATCATTGTACCGACAGCTTTCTGCATTACATGTTTTTATTATTTATATTTCATATTAATACTGAATTGATCAAATGCTTTTCCATATTCTAATGGACATCTTACACAAGTTTGTCTTTCAGTTCAGGAGATGAAATACTATTAGGGTAAATATCATCTAGTATCTGTGTGGTTGTAACAGCAGCTGTTGGTTTCTTTTTGTCTTTGGTGAAAAACGATTGTGCCTCCATCAGTACAGACTGTGGATCCAGTAAGCAAACCTTAGAGAGACATAAAAACAACAAAGTTAGCAAACAATTCAAGAAGACCACACTACACCATCTAGACAATCCCAAAAAACTGATTACAAAGAGTCAAAATGTAATGAAGTTTTTGTGCTACTGTTAAAATGGAAATTAGCATGAGTCCATGCAAATTAGCATGCAGACATTTTACATGGATGCAAATCTTACCTTGGGAATTGGATACATTGTTGGATAAACAGCTGCTTCTCTTTTAAAATCAGACACCGTTCCGCACTTGGCGACACCATTGACCCAAAAGCCTTCGTAGATCTGACCTCGGTCCAGATAGAAGAACTTTCCACGACCGTTCTTCTGTCCATCCCTCCACGAGCCAACGTACCGGTTTCCATTTGCTTCAGCAAAAAAAGGTAAAAATTCAAGAGTGTCTCACAGGCAGTGATTTAGAAGAGGCAGGTTAGTTAAAACTGTGTCTAGATGTTTGTAGGTCACCATCGAAAAAGACTGAATAGAACCTAGTGTATTAACCTTTTAAGATTAAGATATTAATATTTGGGCATTTCTGTTCCATTTATCAATATCACATCAATATAGAAATACAGTTATGAGATGTAAAGCAAATGTGATTAATGTCACGACCACAATCACAAACATTATTCCTTGTTTTGGTGAAACATCTAGCTGGTTTTCATACCTAGAAGCAACACGCCCTGTCCGTGATGTTTGTCCTGCGACCACTCGCCCTCATAAACGTCCCCGTTATCGTACTGCATTCGACCCCATCCGGCTCTCTGATCCCCCCTCCACTGCCCCCCGTAAAAGGCAGACGGGCTGTAGAAATACGTCCCAACACCCTTTGAGCACAAATATTAATATTACATCCAGAAAGACAAATTGCATGTGAGTAATATGGATTATTAGGCTTCGTAGGGACGAACCTCTTTCTTGTCGTTTTTCCAGGCGCCTGCATAGACCCTCACGTATCCGTTCTGCCCCGGGTGACACTCGCTGAGCGTTCCGTACCCATCCCGTTTTCCGCAGCTCCAGTCCCCATCGTAGATTATTCCTGCTTTTTTCCACACTTGCGTTCCTTTCCCTTATGGGAGTAAAAGTTGATAAGGGACGTTTTGTCTGAGAAAACTGAACTCTGACAGGTTTGGTTCCTTTAAAGTGTTTAGGAACGCAACAGATCTAAACAGCAACGTAAATGTAATACATCGCAAGGCCTGCAAAAATGTTCATGTCTGTTTGTAGATATTTTAATTCATTAAGTTGTACCGTGTTTCTTATTGTCCAGCCACTCGCCTCTGTACTGATCTCCGTTCACTGAATAAACGGTGTGGAGCGGTCCACATTTCTGGGCCTTTTTGTCCCATTGTTTTACAAGCACTTCTGTGGACCTGGGTTTCTTTAAAAAAGGCATCCTGCATATGAAACGGGAATTTTATGGTGTAATATACATTAAACGTACAGCTAAAACGCAACAGTTTCACCAAAACTATCGTATCTATCAATTTAAGAACGTTTTAGTAACATAATAAAACCAATAAGCAACATAAGCATAAAAGTTTCAAAGTTTTAACTTTTTAGATGTTGCATTAACGTTACTGCTTGGGTATATTCTGTAACTTTTTAAAACTACTTACAGAATAACATTTTGGATAAATGTGATACATAACGATAACAAATCCCCTCAACGTAATTGCAGAAGGGTTTTAGGTTGCTTTTAACGTTAGCTAATGTTCTGCAAACGTTTCTTTTTAGGTGTGACGGTACGTTATTGTGTCTGTGGTATCAAAGCAATACCGTGTGTGTTGAGCTCTTACCTGTGACCGTAACACTCAGATCACTGAACTCAAATACACAAAAACAACTTTTACAAACTTTAATGTCACTATTTTAACACGTCATAGTTCCTCTTGGTTACGCATCTCGTGTACCGTAACTTAGCAACAAGCCCTGACCAATCATATGCGCTCCACACCGCTACGTGGTGATGTGTTCCGCGGAGTCGTATGCTTGATCCTGATTGGTCGACGGGCGAACAAGCGGCGCTCCTATAAATACCCGCAGCGCCCCTTGGCGGCGGAGAGCCGCGGCGCAGCGCGATCGCAGACGGGTACAATGTCACTGGAGAGATGTCAAAGTGAATGGAAAGAAATAGAGCAAGAATACCAACAATTACAGGTTTGAACTCAACGAATATGTGTTATTTGCCTATCTCGTGAGCCAAGGAATGAGCCACGTGGTTGCTATAAAGCGCATGGGTTTGATTGAATGTTTATGTTGTGGCTAGCGGGCTGTAGCTCATAGATTGTCTTTTGTTGCCGTCCATGCGCGTTAAATCGACACAAGTTCACTATATAACATGCTGAATATTTCTTATGAAAGTTGCGTTCGTGAAAATGCGTATAACATGAAGGTAAATGTGGCTTTGGTGCGTTTTTAAAGCAGATCCTTGCGATCTGATAATGATTCACGAGTTTAACTGGATAAACCTGGTTGGATGTTAACTAGGAGGAATAGTTGCTCAGCTGTTAGTAAATGCAGTTTACTCGTATGATCGATACGATCGTGATACTCAAGGTCAGATCACAGGATAACAGTGACGTTGTGTGATTCAGAGTTTGACGTTATTGTGTTTGATCAGGGAYTCAATCGTTATAAAAGTTTCACAATACGATATGTACGACACTATATGTTTGAATATCCATCAGGGTGTTTCTTAAGGTACCATGTTATTGTTAAGTACCATGGAGTGGAGCAAAGTACCATGGTACTGGTACTGGTACGGTACCTTTAGGTAAAGATGTTTGGCTCCTGCTAAAATTAACAGTTTAACATGCAGAACTCTCACTTATCATAAGGACCCATTCTGAAAATACCCCAAGTCCACTGCGTCATGCTTAAAATGCCCCCGTCTAAAGTTATGCCCACCCAGTGAGGGCAGAACGGACTATCTAGGAGATAAGTGTATATGCTGGTATAGTCCACACAGTTGCCCCGGAGGAATATGCCTCCATCATTGTAGGGCATCAAAACTGGAGTTGTTCTCTTTAAACACATTTGCATGAAGTGGCACCAGTAAAACGGGCTCTTCCGTGAGTAAATAATGCAGGGCGGGACGTGATCTCGTCTTTTGTAGTTGTTTGGATCATGACGTGGTTTTTGTGTAGCAGGTGGAGCAGTTTTAAGACCTTTTTCAACAACAAGCACAAATATTTGAGACTATATTGGTCTACATTTCAGGAGACGCACAAGGTCTACAGGCAGAAGCTGGAGGAGCTTTCGAACCTGCAGGCGATATGCAGCAGTGCCATCGGCAAACAGAGAAAGGGCTTGAAGGACCTCAAGCAAAGTCTGCAGAAGTGTGTGACTGAGTTCCTGATGTTCCTCCAGGTTCCTGTTGAGCTCATGCAGAACACATGCATTCAGAATGGGCTGATGTGCTTTTTCCCGCTTTTTCTGAACAGGTGCGCGGGTCCCGGTGCCGACAAAGACTCTGAGGCGATCGACGATCTACAGATCCAGATTAAAGACAGACAAAATGTCTTTTTTGACATGGAGGCCTATTTGCCAAAGAAAAATGGGTGAGTTTCTGTTTTTAATTCTGTTTAGTTGTGTTTTTAGCCTTCGTTCCTGTATTTAAACGTTTCTCGTTTCTTCCCAGATTATATCTAAGTTTAGTCCTGGGAAATGTGAACGTTACGTTGCTCAGCAACCAGGCTAAGTAAGTCAGCGGTCAATACTTCAGTTTAAACCGACAAGATTCAACATGGCTGACTTGTGTTTTTCAATGCAGGTTTGCGTACAAAGATGAATATGAAAAGTTCAAGCTTTATATGACGATAATATTAATGTTTGGGGCCGTCACATGCTGCTTCATCCTCAACTATCGGTGAGAGAAATTTTACAGTAATTCTATAGAAATATTAGAAATGACACTTTTTTTTTTTTTAACTGTCACACGTTTGTTCACAGGGTTGTGGATGAAATCCTCAACTTTTTATTGGTTTGGTACTACTGCACGTTGACGATAAGGGAAAGCATCTTAATGAGCAATGGCTCACGGTGAGTTCACCTACATTAGCATTAGCATTGAACGCAGGATTTTGACATTGCTAATGCAAGCTGAGCTACAGGAAGTACCTGGAAAGACCTCACAGCTGTTTATCCATTTCTTTTATAGAAAAGATACATGCATATCAAGTTACTGTACAAACTGTATCTGTGAGTTGTCACTGTCTAGTGATATTTAGCTGATCGTTGGTCATTTTGAGGCTGATGTTGCTGGTGTGTGTGTAACAATTCTGTAAACGATGCACTTGTTTTTTAAAAATATCCTAGTCCACAAAAAAAGCACCAAAATTGTACATAATTTTTTTTCATGGTAAAAAAATGGTATGTAAAATTGATCTGATTATTACATTTTCCTTTATTCTTGTAGAATTAAAGGCTGGTGGGTTTTGCATCATTATGTCTCGACCTTTTTATCAGGTGTAATGTTGACATGGTGAGTCAATACCTGCCCTTATCCTGCCCTTGTTATTTGTATTGCTTGTATGTAACTTTTACCTCTAATTTGTGTTTTTCTTTTTTCACTTTTTAAAGGCCTGAAGGTCCGATGTATCAGATGTTCAGAAGTCAGTTCTTGGCCTTTTCTATTTATCAGAGTATGTGAATTCATCGCCACTTGATCCACCGTTTTAATTGGTCTTAATGTGATGTTGAATGCTGCAGTGCATTATGGGACTTGTGGTTCACTTGACAGGCTGTGTGCAGTTTCTTCAGTATTACTATCAGAGCGGCTGCTTGTATCGGTTACGAGCTCTGGGCGAGAGAAACCAGCTGGACCTGACAGTGGGTGAGAATCTGGATGATGATGTCATGCGTTCACACTGCAGATGCTGAATCCAGATTCAGAACTGATTTCTGTCTTCTTGCGTTTCCATTGCAGAAGGTTTTCAGTCGTGGATGTGGAGAGGACTTACATTTCTGCTTCCGTTTCTGTTCTTTGGACATGTGAGTTCCTGTCGTGTTTTTTTTTCTAGATGAAGTTCATTCTCAGTTCTTTTAAGGTTAAATGGATGTGATTCCTTCCAGGATTGTTTTAATTCACTTTTAATTCAAACTCTGCATTATTTTGATTTACAAGTATTTTAATAAGTTGATACATCATCATCTAATCATTTTTATAGGGTTTATTTTCTGATAATATTCATGCGTTAAAGACTGAAGCAGTTGTGAATTATAACACATGACATTGTGGAATCTGTGAACCAGTTAAAATAAACTCGCGTATTGATTTCGTTCAATGGCATGAGAGATATTGTGTTCTTTTCTGCTTAGTTTTGGCAGCTATACAATTCTGTGACCCTTTTTACTCTGTCTGCTCGTGACGACTGCAAAGAGTGGCAGGTAAAGATATTTATTATTTACAAAATGTATTTATAACTTAAGCTTTACTTTAAATTGTTTCAATTATTGTTTATTAAACCATGAAAAATAAACCAAAGTGGTAGTACAAAGAAGTTTGCTTGTTTGCAGTGATTGACCAATCAGAATCCAGTATACCAGACATATGTTGTGTGTTTGTTTCATTATTAAAAGCAAACAATTTTAGTTGATTAATGTCAGATCTTTCGTGTTGCAGGTGTTCATGTTGGCCCTGACGTTTCTCGTCTTGTTCCTGGGAAATTTTCTCACTACGCTGAAGGTGGTCCAACAAAAAATCCAGAAGAACAAAGACAAGGTCAAAAAGAACTGAGAAAGCGATCGGAAGGTTTCCCACCCGACAGGTCTGCTGCCGAACGCAGAGAACTGAATTACAGAGCGCACAAACCTTTGATTTCAGGTGTGTTTTGTTTGGGTGTCCTGGGAGCTGTTTTGAAAGGGGCGGAGTCAGAGTTTGACGCCTCCCGAAAACATCTGAACGGCACCAATGGACGATCAAGATTGTGTCATGTTGCCCTTTTGTCCTCCATGTTGTTTTTGCTGTTTTTTATGCAGCGCAGCTTTTTAAGGCCAATGTTTGGGTTAGTCACCACTGAAAACAACGTTTTAAACACTGTATAGATCAGACACTTTTATTTTTATTTTGCTCCTCTGCATGAACGTTTACAAAAGCCACATTTAAACTTTATGCCATGCAGGGGGGTTTGCAGAACTGCTAGCTGGCTTTTTAAAGAGGGTTTTGAGTTACGATTTTTAGTAAAGATACTTGCTTTTCTACCAGGAGTTTAAACTGAAGCATATGTAGATTTCTGCGTTATGGAGGAAAGAGTTTTAGGAACTCATCTGCACGTTTTGGCTTGTCGGTTATTAAGCAAGGTCACATTCTCAAGCGAGTCTCTCTGGCATTATTGTGTGGAAAGGTCACATGATGTTTTAAG
Organism: Yasuhikotakia modesta; assembly: GCA_036877545.1. NCBI lineage: Eukaryota > Metazoa > Chordata > Actinopteri > Cypriniformes > Botiidae > Yasuhikotakia > Yasuhikotakia modesta. Next base: position 26,412 of record JBAJNP010001815.1, on the reverse strand, counting down.
GTACCTTGAAAACATGGATCTGTATTTTAATGGTGGCAATAAAGCTCTACTAACGTTTTACACTAAATCTGAGTAGAAATGAAGCATTTCCATCTTTTTTGCCGTGTAATTGCAGCTGCGTTACGAATTAGCATAGCAGGTGAAAATGCTAATCAATAGATCACATAATGTCCTGTTTTTGAGTTTGTAAATGCTGTCTAATGTGATATATGGTGAGCTGGTTTTTAAACATCTGTGATTTTTGCCAAGAAATGTAATATGTACTTTAACTGAGTAAGATGTCAACAAAGGGGTTTGTCTGAGTTGAATGTTTTTAATTGTTTGGCATCGAGGAACTCGAACAAAATCTTCCGTCACGGACCAGAGACGTGACACACAGAACTAGAAAAGTTGCCTTAATGCTTGATGTTTTTGTCTGTTCACATCTTGTTTAGGCCTGGAATGTTTTTTTCTGGATTACTGAAACTGAATTATCTCTATAAACTGTGATTGAAGGGATCAGATGTATTTAAAGGGATTTCTACTGTCGGGAAATGTTCTCATCAATTCAGACATTTTTCTCTTTAGTATTTACATTAATATCACTCTGCACTTTTTTGCTTGAATATAGTACACAGCCCTTCAACTGAAAACGACGTCTAGAGGGCGAATCGAGCTGAATTTCCACTTTACATCTATTGCTAAAAGTCAAATAAAAGCAATGTGATGCAAGCTGATGCCTCGTGTGAATCTGGGTGTTATTTATACTCTCACCAGCAGGGGGCGGCAGTGCTACATTTCTTAGAGAAGCTAGTGATGGACACACATAGTCAACACATGAATATTCATATTTTGGGGAATGAACTATAATTGCATAAATCAAATAAATGGATTAACCTTTAACCTTCAAGTTAAGTAAAAAAACATGTTTCTGTCTTCAGGTCTCTTGTGTCACGCTGGATGTTGATAGACTTCCGTTACTATAGTCACATCCTGCTAAGCAGAAGCCCTTTACTAACCACAAAAACATCGTTGTTATAATCTGACCAAGACTGTTTTTCAGAAAAGCAACGAATCTCTGTTGTTTGCATTCATTTTTATCCAAAGCTGCTTACGGTGAATGTAATCTATACATTTGATCAGTATGTCTGGGAACCAAAGTCACATGCAAACACAATCTGAGCTACAGAAGACGCCTAAATAAGTTTTTTAACAAATAAATTAAAATGTAAATGTAAAATTAAATGTAAAATAAAGTGCAGCTGTGTGCTAAACAAAATGGTTGCAGTCATACTTGAGGATCTGATTGAAACATACACAGAAGTCTCAGAATTTCGGTCAATGTTCTTCAGCAGAAAAAAAACACAATATATAACAATAGCATAACTTTACAGGTTTATTTGTGCAATGTAAACATGGGGCAAAACAGCAAAATGGTTCACAGCATGTGCAGGTTAAACAACATCTGGTTTAGACAGAACTGATGAGTGAAGTAAAACAGAATAAATGGCCTTTCACTGAAAGACAACATTTAAATCCTTTGATATCCTTTCTATGATACTTGTTTTATGGTAGAACTGTGGTGTTTTTCACATATTGGAATACAATGTAAAAATCACATACATTAATGTTTCATTCAGTAGCTCTGTATGTATTAAAATACCGTAATATTGGCATCTTAAATGACCAATGTACTGCTGTGGGTTTTTGTAAGGCATTTAACAGCCACTCATGAAATACTGTAATTGTACTTTTGCATTTAAACTATTGTGTAAGTAGACTAAATAAACTGCAACATGTTGTACAAGCAGTCAAGCTTCATTCTTAAAACGTGACTGACATCCCATAATATTTATATTTTCCTGCAACAGCAGCACTTTCAGCGACTCCTCTTGTCTTATTGAAGGCTTATAAAAGAGGATGTGGCTCGGATCATTGGAGTCGCAGAAACCGCATCATGTGATGTTTGTAGTCAAACATCAGTCCATCCTGGTAAGACTGAGAAAAACACACGTCCCACATCCTTTGTGAAAAGCTTGTTGTGCTCTTTCGGTGTGAGTTTAAAAAGTGAACAGAAAATGTTCTGGGCATCGGTTCTCCCGCTGTGGTCACAACAGGGCACAAACTTTCTTCTTTTTACGGGAGTGTCTTGCTTTAGCCCGGGCTGCTAGCGCCCGTTTGGTTGCTTCCTTAAAAATGTCCTCCACGTTTTCTCTATATTTAGCCGAACATTCCAGGTATACCTCAGCCTTTAACTCTTTCTGGATCTCCTCACCCTGTGGAGAAATGAGTGACATTTTAATGTAGTTGCAGTCAGAAATATCAATGGGTTGGGAATGCATCACTGCATGCAATGCAACATCTGTGTAATGTTATATGGGCTGCGGTCTGACCTGCGTGTAGGTGATGGGAGCCATATCTAAAGCTTTGAGTTTTCTCGTCCTCTCTTTATCCTTCCTCAGGTCCGTCTTGCATCCTATCAGGATAATGGGAGTGTCGCGGCAGAAGTGGCGGACTTCTGGGTACCACTGCGAGAGATAAAATGGCTCATAATAGAACAAACATCCATATCTTTGACATTTGACAGTGTTATAGGCCTGGCCTTGATTTTATGGCCTGTATGCTTTAGCTTTATTTAAACAAGGCCTAGGGCATTTCTGGAGCTAACCAATCAGACACCACCAACAGAATGAAAGCTGTTTTTCACAAGTATTGTTTGTTTTAGGTGGTGATTCATTGTAATGTTCTCGGGTCAAAGTTTATCAGCTCACAGACTGGAAAATGTTGCGCTTTCATTTGTTCTGTTTAAAATTTTACCTCTTTTTCTTTTAAAAACACAAATTGGGGGATGTTTGTCATACAGTGAGAGTATCAGGATCATCAACGGGTAAAGCAAGTAAGTTAGTCAAGGACAAGTTTAGTAAAAGTAGTTTATACTGAAATTTCTGAACCACCGTTTGTAGGCTGTTAAAGTCTCTGTTTTATGTCTAACTAATCCCATTTCTCTCAAGGATAAACAATTAACAGTTTAATCTCATTTTTGTCAGCCATCAACCATTTACTTAATAATAATGAGACAAACCAGGTTGGATGCGGTCTGCATTTTTAGCCCAGCTATAAACTGTTATTTTACCTTTATTGTGACATTATCGAAGGACGTTGGATTTGTCACATCATAACAGATAATAACAAGGTTCACGTCTTGATAAGAGAGCGGCCTCAGTCGATCATAATCTTCCTGACCTGTTAATATAGACAACAAATTTGTGTTAGTTTACTTATTTTACCACATATCCACATATATTATGAACTATTAGCTATAACCAAACTGGATTATTTTGGCTGTTTTAAGAGAGTTGCTTCTAAAAACGGTTAAACTCTGAGCATCCTGCGCATCAGTCGTTTCTGACGGAGTATTTTGACACCGAAGTGATATGTGGTATAAACCCACATCCTGGTCTGAACTTCCTGTTCCTGAGACGGTCGCAGGGTGTCTCTGATAAACATTTGCAGCGCAGAAGAGGCAGTAAAATAAATAGAAAGATGTAGAGATGTATTTCCCAGAATTTATAAAGAGGAAATCAGGGTTTCTCGAAGGTCACTGGCAATAAATATATAAACAGACAATTTGTTCAATATGATTTTATGTATACGTTGAAATGTGTTTATGTGCTTCCTGTGTGACCATAAAATATTTGAATTATTTTGATATTATAAACATTATAAAGATTCAGTCTGATTTCCTAAAAGCTTGTTAATACATTTTTGGTCTTATGTAATATTCTAAATTGTTTTAACTATAAATTTAAAATGTTTACACAGTTCACACATTCTTTTCTTGTAAATCATATACAGGCACCCAACACAAACATTGTAAAATACCTTATTATTTACTTAATGAATACATTCGCCGTTCTGTGATGACAAATCTGAGTACGTAACAGATTCACACCCATTTTGCGCTCAACATTCCTGCCTCAGTGTTCCATCAGTGAACCCTGACACTAAACAGAAGGAGATATTTGGAGTCTTAAGGTGTGTCTCAAGTCTTCAGACACTTACCTGCAGTATCATAAAGATTCAACTGAAGATCTTTCCCCCCGTATGATATGGTGGTGACGTATTTGTCAAACACAGATGGGGCATATTTCTGTTGAGCATCGGTATTAAATTAGAGAAGTATACAAATATAACAGATGATGGAAAGAGACAATTAGCATTTCTTGTTTAAGCCGCAGACATTACAGCTAAAATTAAGGCGTTGGCAGAAACTAGAATTGCTGTGTGGGACTGAAAAACCTTGCTGAGGATGTTGTGTAAATGACATTTGCCAATATTTCCTTCTCTTAAAACTGTTCATGTGCCTGAGAATGTGTGTAAAATGTTTATATTTCTCCACAGTTTTGTTTAAATCTGCTATAAGATGTTCACTTGTGTCAAGTCAAGCAAATGTGTTACTCTTTTAAGTTTGACCTTAAAGGACCCTGGATTAAAATTCAGTCCTTATGTTTCACAAACCTCAGTCATCATCCACTTTTCACTAAAAACAAGACACAATGAAAGTGAATAGTGACTGGGCCTTTCAGACACTAACATTGTGCCCTTTTCTTTCCACAGAGAAAAACATAGACTTTAAAACAAATTAAACAATATTTTGGGGTTAACCATGCCTTTAAGGATCGAAGGCTTACCTCTGGGAAATCTCCTTTGGCGTACACCATCAGCAGGGATGTTTTCCCACATCCCCCATCTCCGACGATCACGATTTTAAGGGAGTCAATCTGAGTGCCATTGCTGGCTACAGTCCTGTTTTGTGTCATGTTTAGTGAGGCCTCTCCGGCCAAGTCACTTCCTCCAACAGGTGACCGAGAACACGGAGGTGTCAGGAAAAGTCATTGCTTACGGCGGAGTGTGAAATTGTACCAGGTAAGCATGTTGCTTTTCTGTCCTCACTTCCTTTTTCTCTTGCTTACGCTCATTTTTTCCCTCTCAAACCATGTGACTGTTTTCAGTATACGCTAGATAAGAGCGTGTTGCTGTCGTTGAACGTGTCTCTCCCTCTCCCTGACTGTACATGGTCTGCATCATCACTAGGTGGGGTAAATAAAGATTGTAACACACCCTTCAGATTCTCATGAAAGTTTACTTCCTGAAAAACGCAAATAAACTGTGAAAGCTTCATTTTTAACATTCATTGGTCTGTGGAGGGTGGAGTAGGAGAACAGTCATCAATGGATGTTGCTTTTAATAGTCTATACTAGCACATTATCATCTGCAAAACATTTTAATAACTAGATTAATTTGTTGATCATTAAGAGTCTGACATGTGATTTTGTAAGAGAATTTGAAGAATCTGTTGTTGTTTTTAGGATCTGTATATATATATATATATATAGAGAGAGAGAGAGAGAGAGAGAGAGAGAGAGAGAGAGAGAGAGAGAGTACATGTATATTGTCTTGTTAAATATTATAGATTTTCACAGTATAGTAATAAATACCTTTTACTTTCAARACCTGTACATTTTACATTATTTTGCAACAAAATAAATGTAATGTAAAAATCTTGCACTATTCTAAATCTATTCAAAGAATGTCTCTCCATTTATTTCACCAATTAAATGTCACCATTCATATCATGGCCAAGAACAAGCAGTTAAACCCCTTATTCCATCACAGCCAATGGGAGCTTGGATGAAGAATTAGTCTCAACCCCCAACGACAGGTTTGGGTAAAACCATGGTGTCAGTCTGCAGCAATGGACGACGTTATCGTAATCTCAATATATACAAGTATTAAAGTATTATATTTTTATACAGGATAACATACAATATATTATATAGGTGCCCTAATGGCTCTCTGTCGCCAGTCACATCGACAGAAGCTTGTTTTATTATTGAATGTAATGCACAGAAGTGAAACATTAAAACACATCAGATATAGATTTGAGTTTATTATCAGATGTTTATTATTGGATTCAGACTGAACGACATCTGCTTTTTACCAAGACATTTAAACACAATAAGCAATAAGCACAGAAGAGATGCATCTATATTTATTAAGGCTATCGATATTTTACTATCATAAAAGCATTTAAGAGAGTATATGATCTCATCATAATATACTTACCACAACATGCATTATATTGTTTATATAATAAATAAAAAAAATAAAAATAAATGGCACTTAAATCATTTCCACAGCTACGAATGTGCGAATCAGTTTGTCTGTTTTGTGCCTCGTCACATTTCGTGTAAAATGTTAAACTGGCGAAAGTACCAAAAACAACCCCATCTGGCGCACATTACTGGCACAAAAAAGGCTGCAGAATTGCATTATATCGTTTAAAAGACATAAATAAATGTAGCTCGGCCTGGGAGAAATGTGAGCCGACTAATGGTGGAAACCTGACGCGGCTCGACTGCAGCTGTCCGGCGCTCCAGTGAATCTCGCATGTGGGCTTTGCGCACAATGGACACCAAAACAAAACCAGCACACATTGTGTCATTGACTCAGTTTCTGTGCTTCTTTTCCGCCTTTCTAAGGTTTAAGCTGTAGCTTAGAAACGGCTTACGTCGCAGGACACGCAAATAAAGAGGATTTTCCTGTTCAAACCAGAGAGTGCCACAAAATGGCCTCATGACCCGCTCCAGCCCCGGACTGGACGACAGGAAACAGTGCAGTCGACATGTTTCAGTCCTTTTCTGGGATGTTCTGACACCATTCGTGCCCCTGACTATGGCGGAAAGACAAACCCGTATTGGTGCGCATGCATAAACCAACACGAAACACAAAAGCGAACCACGTTTGCTTGCGCAACAACTCTGGCAGATAAACTGGAACTGGCGTCGCCCAAGCGCACAGACGGGGAAGCGTAAAAGACAAGGAGGCAATGGTCAGATTGTAATGATGAGATGTCTGGGTATGTCGATTAACTGAACTATCCAAAATAACACTGCCATAAATTGTGCAAAACACGACAATGTGCACAACACATACCGGCATGTGTTGCACCAGTTTGATACATTCACCAGAAGATCAAAGACAACTAAGGCGCCCCACAAAAGCAAATGTTCCTTAGTGCGCAATCCCGGTTACTGTTTCATCCTTTATGCTTCACGTCAACTGATCCTCTGAATAGCTGACGAATAAACTGCACCGAGGGTTCTCGAAGGGGGGAAGAAAGACAAGAGAGGAGTGTATATTCCTCTTGTGCGTGCTGAGTGAAATACCACACAGTGTTCACAGTCTTTCTCCGACCTTACATGGTGAGGTGGGTGCAGTCCGAACCAGTGGCATGCGTCCAAACTCTCAGATTACCACTGCGTATTTGTGCCACTGGGTTCCACCGCTTTGCGCTTTGGGAACGTCGAGGGCGCTTTTTACGCAGGAGATATTACTGCTCAGATAAGACGGTTTTATGTAATATCCTGCTTTTTTAAACACCAAACCATTCTGCGAACCGATTACATGTTGTGTTTGGGTGTGAGCGCCATTGCAACACTTGTGCCAAACGCTGAATCATTTATAATAGCGATCGACAGCTTCGCGCACAAATGGCGCAGCGCAGCCCGCTTTTCCACAATGATGTCCTTTGTATGAAGAAGCCATTTTGAAAATGAGAACAGCAGAGAAGCCATTAAACTACAGGCTATTTCTGAGGTCGCTTTGGACATGCTGAGAGAGGTGTTTAGAAAATGCATTTTACACCTTTATCCATTTTATTAACGATTGTAAAATAAATCCCCCATTAAACAAGAAGAGTAATTTTATTGTAAAACTGCTATTAAAGCTCGTTTTAATGTTACCTGTATAAAAGTCCTTCAACACAGAATAATGAACAATGAGGCTATTTTTCTCTCCTTTGAGTGATGAAGAGCGAGTGAGTTTTTCTTGTCATCCTGTCTTCAGGAAGAGAAAGAGGGGGATTGTTTGCATATTGCGATGTTTAAAAGTGCCTCAAGGTTTTTCAGAAGTTCCTCTCATAAGGAACCGCGCAGATACTCGCGTTATGTGATGAAATCTTTTAAAAAGCAAGTCAGAAAATGGTTACTGTTGTTTTCTTCTTTTTAGGCGTCGCAACCCAAAATCCCTCTTTAAAAGGATCCGGCGATGGGAAACAAAACGTTCCTCTTTCTTCAGCGTATAGGCCTGATAAAATTATTGCAACAAAATGTGGAGGTAAATATCTATATTAGTGTATTAATAATTGATGTGTGTTAAGTCGTAGTTTCTACATTGACCGTAAAGAAAACGGTGCGTGTTATACAACGTGTTATGAAATGAATGCGCGCCCTTGGCAGAAGGTCAAATATACAGCGTTGCTAAAATGTCAATGAACAAACGCATTTCCAATCGTTATTAACACCAATATAATAGTTTTATGGAGTTTTTCTATTTTATGTCACGTCGTGTTAGAGAAAAAGATGGATGAATTTATTGTCTCTGCTTTTGATTTTTTTTTACATTTTGGCTTACTGTTCAAAATGTGTTATGATACTAGTAGCACTACAGGGTTAACAAAAGCCAGGCACAAGGGTGAGTTTTAACACCCACAAATCACCTTCAGCATTTGTTAAAGGCCAGTTATCCATTTGTCTATGGCCTGTCTTGTTTGCTGAAATGTAAAAAATAATTCATTTAAATAAACGAATAAACAGTTAGAAATACAAGCATGCGACTGAATTCTCTGGTGACAGAGGTTGCCTCAAAACTAATGACATTTATATTGAGGAACCACTGAAAAGATAAATTCAGTCAAATTACAATAAAATCTCTGTGTTTCACTAGCAGTAAAACAGTTTTCCTGCAACTAAATAAGCAAAGACAATAAAGATAAACTTACTTATTGTTTAATGCTTGGCCCTAAACAAGACAGGGCCTTTTAAAAGCAGTTGATACTTTTCATGTGTTTTTTTGTTCTTTTAAACATTGTAGTCAGTAACATCAATCAATTGAAAATGGTTTATTCAGTAACATTTTACTAAATCATAAAATACTGGTATATGGGTGTGCCATGACCTAGTTTGCTGGGACAAAGATGGTTTCCAGGAAGAGAAAAAAGCTTAAAAATATCAAAGGGGTATCGTCCAACATTTTATCTTCCTTCTTCTCAAATCCTGAAAAGACAGACACTGTAATGTATGTAAATAGTCCATACAAGGCTGTTGAAATCAAGATTTAGATCCCTTTAGGAACAAAGGAAACCCATTTTGGCCACTGAGTCCCAATGTAGGAGAAAATGGCTGCGCCTGCATTCATGTTTCTTTCTGCTGTCTGTAGGAAGAACTGAAGGCTGCGCTTCTAATACTGAAATGTAACGCGGTGCTTCGCTCTGATTGGTTGGATGGAGACCTGCTGTTAACCAGCCAATTGCCCAAAGCACATCATAATATCAAACAATATCCGGAATGCTGGAAAACACAGAAATCACGTTACTATTACCAAAATGCATTCAATATTTAAACCATAAACTGCGATCCAAAGCTTTGATCGTTCAGTAAAGTCCGGTGACATATTTTTTCATGCAATGAATAAACGCGCTGCACAAGTCGAAACATATTCCGCAAAATATTGCAATGAACAGAAAACGAGGTTTTAGTAAGAAACTGAATGGTTTGGACTTTCGGAGCGCGTCCCAATTCAGTTTCAACAACCTCCCAAGCGTCGATCCTCCGCGTCCATCTTGTGTTTGACGTCCATGCAAATCTATCCAGGCAGATTCAACGCGTTGCAAACCTTTGTTTTTCCCTAACAAACCTAACAAGCATCGGTTTCAAAAGCTTTGTGGCACTCGAACCCTTGTCCGCGTCTTATAAGCGTTTATACGACAACAGTATTTGTGTTTAATATTTAAGCAAAATAAGCTGAAATTGCGTGTCGAAAGTGCGGCCGCGGCGGAAGGTTGAGCTAGTGGTGTATTGTGGGAGAGACAGAAACCCCAGACTGGAGGCGCACAATATGTGTTGGCTCGCAAAAGGTGGCAGTATCTTTAAAATCATGTAATGTGATCGGCGAGAGGTTGAAGATCAAACCTTTTTAGACTAAACTACTCGATCGGGCACAAAATGTCCAGACCCGGAGACAGAATTAGGCTAAATGAAGATCACGGCAAAAGACAGAGTTCAAGTAAGCCTTTTCTTCCTCTGTAATGTCTGTTTCGGTGCCTGTGCTTCGCTTGTAACCCCCGTTTTCTGCATCGTGCTGTTTGCGTTCAAGTAACAATCTGTGTGTCGTGTCACTGTTGTAAATAAAACCTCTCCGTCTTGTTTTCCGTACAGGTTTGGCGAACGGAATGGACAACAGCCATCCTATCTGCCATTCGGGAGAGAAGCGAAGCCATTGGAGAAGTTATAAGTTGATCATTGACCCAGCGTTGAAAAAAGGGTCGCACAAAGTGTATCGCTACGATGGGCAGCACTTCAACGTGGCGGTGAGTGAAACAAGCCGTCACCCGTGTTGCGTCCAGCGGGTAAAGTCGGACGCATTGACCCGCTGTGAGTGAACGCATTGTTGCGCGTAATGGACACAGTGTATCTGGCATTGTAAACGCGCAGTAACCACTGACACAGCAGTAGAGGAGTTCAACCAAACTTTCATTACTGACTAAGTTGACGCTCTGCAAGTACACCAACCCGGCGACAGCCCGATGTGAACAGATTGTGTAATGCAAAACTTTCTTGCGTAAAATGTTAAGAAATGGGTGTTTTTTCTTTGGTTTGCAGAACCCAGGAATACCGCCGGTGGACGTGGTTAGAGACCCGAGAATCGGCCGTCTCTGGACGAAGTACAAGGAGACAGATCTCCCGGTTCCTAAATTTAAGGTAGCCCCGTCACACCCCCTGACACATGCATGCATTTGCTGTCCGAAAGTATGCAGCGCTTGACAGATCTCGCATGCAACTCATCGCACAATGTTTTGCCAGCAGTTTATATGCATTTTATGTAAGAATTCATTACTTTTCCAGTTTGGCAATACGGTTCAAAATAAACTTTAAAGGCATACAATGGAGATGAGTCCATTCCCAATAACCCCCTAAAAACTAACAAGCCGTTTTATTGCCCCAGATCGACGAGTGTTACATCGGTCGCGTGCCGCCAAAGGAGGTTACGTTCGCCCGGTTGAACGACAACGTCAGGGAGGGATTCCTCACCGACATGTGCAAGAAGTTTGGAGATATCGAGGAAGTGGAAATTTTGCACAACCCCAAGAATAAAAAGCATCTCGGAATAGCTAAAGTTGTTTTCGAAACTGTCAAGGCGGCAAAAGATGCCGTTCAGAACCTCAACAACACGTCTGTTATGGGCAACATCATCCACGTGGAGCTGGACCCCAAAGGTAAGACCCCGGTTTGTTTAATTCAACGTTAAAACATTAAACAAGCGCTTCGTGACGTTTAATATATTAACGGAGATTAATATTACAACAGTGCTGCGATTGTGTTTGTGTTTTTATTTACGTTGTTTATGACCTTAAGTCACGTGTAAAAAGTTACGCTCGTTGCTTGGTAACGAGGCGTAAATGTCACGTCAGCGACGGAGGGATGCGTTGATGTTTATGTATCGACATTACGTGCAATTATTATAAAACGATTATTTAGCTCAAATTAAAGTCGTAAAGTTAACTGTGCAATAACATAATGCCGTTTACCACAGACGTAAATATTGATGCACATGGTTTTGAAGTAAATAGAGGTAAAGATGTTTCCCTGGGTTTAAACGTTTGAATTACACAATCGGACATTTTGGTTTTTGGTAAAGTAAAGCCTAAAAATTATTTAACACTTTGCAAAGGAAGAAAATCACACAATCGTTATTAACCTCGTAAAGGTGAGATTCACAGCGCAGCCTGACAGCTACAAAGGGTTTCCCTTCTTAAAGAGACAGTACCGTTCATCTGTTATCAGTCACACTGTTACCTACGTTTTACACTGTAAATCATGCCATCATTTTACATTGATACCAAAATGGTTAATGTCAATATTTAATACGTTGTTCACCATTATTTTGGTGTTTTTATTGGTGTTTGTTTGGATGTATTTAGTTTAAAACTTGCTGTGAATCAAACACTGCACATGTAGTTTACAGCTTATAACCGATTGACTGATCATTTGTTCAGGTGAAAACCGGCAGAGATACTTCCAGCGTCTGATCAATGGAAGTTATACTCCTCTCACACTTCCTGTTGGAGGTGAAGAGGATTGTGAGGTTTCTCCACGCAGCCTCGCCGAAGCCCTGCTGGTAAAATAGCACAAAATTGCACCACGTTACCTGCAACACACGAGTTTAACACAGAGCAAAACATCAAAGTCAGTGGTTTTTTAGTAGAAATGCATGCAAACACTTTTTTCCTTTTGCTAGTGCCGAAAATGTAACAGAATTATGTTGTTGCTTTAAATGAACACAATCTAAGTAAAAAGTTAGAAAAAAACTAATGTGTTTCAGAATTTTAATAAACAAGTTAATTTGTTGTTTAGTAAGCGTTTTGTAAGAAGCGGCGGTTGTGTACTGGTTAGTAAGTCGGGCTTGTAATCCCAGTTTATCAGTGCGGCAGGTGGTCAAATAAACACTATTAACTATGACCAGCAGAGACCTGAGCACTATTGCAACATGCACTTTGAACGGTTGCAGCCATTATCAAACATCAGCCTGATGTGTAAATCCATTGAACTGTGACATAACTTATCATGTTTGCACAGTGTGTATTTTATTTTATTCACGTGTTAAGACCAACAGTGTTAATTGTACACATTGAGGTTGGACAAACCTCTGCATATGGTGTGAATTGTGAAATGTTGGTGTTTAAAGTTTAAAATGTATTTGTTTCTCATTGTATGTTTGCACTTATGTCAACAGGCCTGCGAGCCGCTGCGAAGGCTGTCTGAAGGAAATTCCTCTGCAGTTGCAGTTACTGCTACACCGGGCAGCACCAACACGCCTTTGTCCCTGGATACGGCCTACTCCAGCCTAAGGCAGGACACGCCACAGTCCCAGGGCACTCCGCACACCCCACGCCAGTCAGGCACCCCGTTCTCTCAGGACTCTACTTACTCCAGCAGGCAGGGCACTCCGGCGTTCCAGCCTAACCGCTCGGAATCCTCGGGAGGCTACAAAGCGAGGAGGCATGAAACAAAATTCCAGGATGCCTACAACCGGAGACCGGAGAGGCACTATGTTCATGGTACGGGAGGTGCTCACCGTGGCAACGCAGACTCACAGCAGATGAGTTTTAAGCAACATCAACCACCTGAGCCACCGGCACCCGCGTTCGCACACACGCCGCCGCCGCCAGTGAGCGCAAATTTTAATGCTACTTTCTCTTCCTATCAGCCCCCAAAGCCCCCTGTATATCCCCTTGCAGAGCCCCCCTTCCACCAGCCCGTTCAGCGGGAAGTGGATTATAGGAGACCCCCACAGGTTCCTCCTCCTCCCTGCACTGATTTTATGCCCGTCCGGGACAGACCCACAACGCCACCCATTCCGGAACCGCCTCCCGTACCAGAGTCCCGTCCGGCTACGCCTCCCCCTTCCACGCCCGAACCCTGTCCTTCGCTGGACACTCCCACCCAGGAGTCAGAGCGCAACAGCCTGGACTCCCGCATTGCGATGCTGTTGAAGCCATTCATGAACGACCGCGGAGACTCGGACACTGATGTGCGCATGGATGGGAGCCCGATTTCTTCATCGTCCTCGCAGCTCTCCCCCATTCCTCCTCAGAGGTCCTCACGGCCTTCAAGCACAGGCCTGGAAGACATCAGCCCGACTCCACTGCCTGACTCTGAAGATGATGATGAACCGATACCTGGTACTGCATCCCTCCTGGCGAACTCTAAGACCACCTCACCCTCGAAAGTGCACAATAAATGCACTGCAGGACGGCCACAAACACCCACAGACAAAATGGACTCGGTAAGACCTAAGACACATCTTGTCATTTTGCTGTTTTATAACTGTAATGCAATTAGAGAGCTTGTAAAACAGCCTAAAATCACATTCTGATTTCTGTTCAAAAAGTCAAAGTAAAAAGTTTTTTACTTTGGTAACTTTTCCAACTTTTACTGTATTTCTACAGCTAAAGTACGTTTAACTTTACAGCTCAAATAATAAATGCTGTTTTATTTAATAATTCATGTAAGTGCTTTAACAAATTTCAGTTTCAAGCCCTCAAAGTACACAGCCAAATTTACTTCTGTTGTGTTAATGTAACCACAATATTTTCTGTTATAATTGATATTATGCCACAAATGTTGCTGCTAAAGCTAAACCCGTTTTGCACCAGAACATTTTGTATTAATGCAGTGTCTGGTGTTGATGGAGGGCTACAGGACCCAGGGGAAACACAGCCGTTAACCACATCCATATTTCTTTTAAGGGGGCCTCACTTTCCCTTTTGTTTCTTTATCACCCGTAGCTGTTTATGAAATGGTGAAATTCGGCCACAAACATGTTTTACAAGCTAGGCATGTTTTTTCCTTCATAAAAAGTCTAACATTTGTCGTTGTATTTCCTGATTTCTGTCACGTTGAAACATCAGCACCAGTGTGTTGTGTTTTGTGAGTCTTACTTACACCCAGAAAGCTAGACAGAACTTCTGTATTCAACGTTTGTTTTAACAGAACACGCTGAATTGTTTAAGCCTGAGTTTTTGTTTTTGCACGTTTTAGCTGTTTGTGACATTTCCTAAAAACTGCCAGATTAAATACAAGGTTGCACACGTTTTCTGTTCTGGTTGGCACACAGAAGCCTAATTTATTGATCTTTGTAAAATTCAATGCATTCCAATTTCCGAGTCAGAATTTAGGATTCTCACTGATGTAAACACACTAAATCTGTGCTGAGTTTGCATTGAGCTTTCAGCCCTGTACGCCTCACACGTGAAACATGATCAATGAACGACACTTTCGCTTCCTCTTTCTGTGCTTCTACACAAGAAACACGGCCCTGCCATTCCTCGGTGACTTCTCCTGCTTCTAAAAGCTGGACTAACAGGATATTGCTGTTTATATTAAACCTGACAAACTGAAAGTCTTTAGGTTCCTGCGTTCAGCGTTTACTAAACATTATACTTGAAAAGTACAATTTTGATTTGGTATTGTGGCTACTGTGGCTAGATAAACGCAAGGAGCGCAGAGAGTTGTGTTAATAATTTAAAAGCTTTTCTGTTTATCTGTGTAGAAGCAAATGTAATCTGTTGTGATTGTACATTTATCAGGTAATGAAACGGATCATAATACTCAATTACTGTTTAGGATTCCTGGAAAGATGTAATTAAAAGTGGTAATTAGTGGTGCATGGTAAGGCAAACATCATTATTAAGATTTCTCATACTTTGCATTAGCAGTTTATTCAAATCCCCAGCTCTTTGAATTAAACTGGCGCGTAACTCGCCCCTCAAACCGCGCAGCTGATAAAGCAGAGGTTATTTTTTCAGGCTTAAATTCAATTTCATTTGCATTAATTCTCACAATTTGTAACTTAACAAGAACTAAATTAGAACATTATGTTGTGTGAAAACGAAATAATTTAAAAGTTGAATATCTTGATTGTTGGCTGTAGGTGTTATTTTAAGGAAAAGACAATATTTGAGTTAGACTTTGATCCTGTGTGTCTTCCTGTTTGCTTTTTAGCTAAATGTATTTTTTTTAAAAGCTAATTTGCTATAAGTACCATATAAAAGACATTAAAATCATACTTTGAATGCACCAACAACTCACAAGTATGCAACTGTGATTCCTTTTACAACAAATGATTTCTTCTGCAGGGCCATCAGTCCTCCGGTGAAGACATGGAGATATCCGACGACGAGATGCCTGGCACACCCACCGCCGATGGAGACTGTGCCAAAAGCATCGTGGTCACCTCTACAGTGTCCCCAATGCAGACCATCCCCATGCCTCCACCAGGGTTTCCTCCCCTTCCCCCTCCTCAAACCAGTTTCTTGCCACCTCTTCCCCCCCACTCAAGCGTTCCTGGTCCCCCTCCTCCCCACCTGGCAGCCCCCCATCCGATGCTGCACCCCTTACCCCCTTTTCATGGCATGGTGCCCATTATGCAGATGGACCTAATGAGCTCCCTGCCACAGTGGGGTAGTATTCACATGTCCTTCCAGATGCAGACCCAGATGTTGAGTCGCATGGCACAGAGTCAGGGACCGTATCCGTACCCCCACTTTGTCAGCGGGGCAGGTGCTGGAGCTGCAGCATTGCAGTTCGGGGGTCCGTACCCACCTCCTTCTATTGTTGGTGCCCCAGCTGGCATTGTGGGACACGGGCAACCATGGCCCCTACCCAACATGCCCAAGTTCAACCCAGCCGTACCCCCGCCAGGCTATGAACACCAAAAGGAAGACCCACACAAAGCCACCATGGACGGAGTGCTGAAGGTTATCATGAAAGAACTCAAGACCATCATGAAAAGAGATCTCAACCGCAAGATGGTGGAGGTCGTGGCCTTCAGGGCGTTTGATGAGTGGTGGGACAAAAAGGAACGTTCTGCAAAGGTGAGTTAAATATTCAGGCCATTTTAATACCTAATAATGTAAAGTTTTAAAGTCCTACAATGCCTGAAACCAGTTGCAGCTTGGTTGTCATGGATTTTGAGGGTTTATGACGTTAATAAAGAACAATTGATGCTATTGTCATGTGTCTGTATGTGCAGGCCATACTAACACCTGTAAAGACGGGCGAGAATAAGGAAGAGGAGAAAGAACGTGCCAAACCTAAAGAGACTTTATCCTCCAGCTTGCTGGAGAACTGGAACAAGGTTGAGGGTCTGGGCTTTGAAGGAATGGGTCTTAGCATCGGCTTGCGCGGTGCTATCCGGTTACCATCCTTCAAGGTACATCCTTCATCCTTTACTGTCTCTTGGTTTAACTATGGTGTTGATCTTTTGCGGTGTGATAAGTAATCTCACATTGGTTTGCAGGTTAAGAGGAAACAGCCCTCTGAACCGACAACCACCAATGACAACAAAAGAGTGCGTCCGTCCACACCTGTGGATGATGAGCTGGAGGATGAAGGTGCGTCAACCTCCTTCTTTGTTTTACTTTACTTTAACAGTTTCTTTGTTTGTACATGTTTAACCAATATTGTATTGTTTACAATAAAAACTCTGACCTAAACACCAAACACACATACCATTCATAACTGAAATACAAAGTAAACAAAAAAGTTCTAAAATAATTATTGCTCTAATGCTGGTTTCCAGAGTCAGAAAGAACAAATCTTCAACCAGACGGATCCAGAGCAGACGGTGGAGGTTCTGCTGTCAAACGAAGACCTGCCAGACCTCTGGAACTGGACAGCGAGGGTGAGGAAGAAGAAACCTCAGGTAAAGAAGAATCATCACTTTCAGAACATGAAGAAGGACCAGAGGAGGACATCTCTGAGAGGTTGTCTTCTGGCAAGGTGAGCACCAGTCCACCATGTGCTTATCCATTCTTTCTGCATCTCTTTTTCTGCTGCCTTTTCCTTTTTATTTTGGCAGTTTCACCACCAGATATTTTTTCCTCACACACAAGACAGAAAAAAACATTAACCTCTAATTCATAAATGGAAAATATGTTTCTTTTTAAGGGATTTTTAGTGTATGTAAAATAGTGTATGTATTGTAAAAAACATTGTCTGTTAATCCAATATAATTATCTGGCAGTATTTCTGGCCCATTGTTTGATTTGAATCTAATCCAACAAAAACTGCCCCTTTCAGGAATTGGAGGACGAGGATGATGTCGAAAACAAGAGCGAATCAGACTCCAGCGAGAGCGAATCATCTGACTCATCAGATGATGGTAACGACTTTGAGTTTAATGACCGGTTGGCTCATGAATATCGTTCCCTTGTGGTCATTGTAATGGGCCCGAGGTAATGACCTTTACCCTATTTCCTCCTCCAGAAGCCTCCAGCTCATCGTCATCCAAATCTGATTCAGATTCTTCTGGAAGCGACAGCTCCTCCGACTACGAATCAAGTTCAGAGGAGGAAGAAGAAGAGGAGAAAGTTGTGAGAAGTGATGATGAAGGCAAATCAGAAACCTCCTCTTCACTGTCATCTTCCTCACCATTATCTTCTAACGAAGAGGCCCCCAGTAGTCCTACAGGACCTCCACCAGAAGATGATGTAACAGAGTTGGGTAGGATGGAGGCTTTAGAAGAAGAAGCAGAGGTTGGTCACAAACATGGTACATTGAGCTCAGGGAAGCCTGATCTTGAGAACATTATTCGCCCCCCATCACCCAAAGGAGTGCCAGGTTAGAACCGTTGGTTTTTGTCACTTGACATACTGATGTTTTTCAGTGTTTTTTGTGACTGTAGTTTTTGACAGTTTGTCATCTTTTTGCAGTTGAGGAGCCTGAGATTGACTTGGATTGCAGTATTCCAGCAACCAAAGCTGTAACCAGTCTGGAGGATGTTGGTAGTCTGCGGCCACACACCCCAACAGGTCCGTTTGCTGACAGTGATCAGGACAGCAGACCAAAGATCCCCCTAGAGGAAGAAATTCCTCTAACCCCGGGTCGTGATGGTCCTATTCCTTTAGATCTAGATGCCACAATCCCTCGAACTCTTTCTGCTTCCTCTATGCACCTTCCGCTTCCCCTAAATCATGCCCTTGAAGCGCGATCACTTCTGCCACCCCCAGAGACTTTGCCAGATATGCCTGCCCGTGGACGGTTACCAACAGAAGAGGATATCCCACGCACACCAGGGAGAGATCTCATGGACAGACCAAGAGGTTTGAGCAAGTCCCAGAGCACAGATACAGTTCCATTTACACCAGGCAGCGATACCCCACTAACAGGTAACAGCTTAAGCTCCCCGCATATTCCTGGCAGCCCCTTCTCTTACCCCGCCCAGTCCCCTGTCCTCAGCGCTGGCATCCCTCGGACTCCAGGTCGAGACCTTACCTTTACTTCAGCTTTTCCTGACTCTGCTGCTTTAGCTACAGGCCTTCCTATTCACAGAAAGCCCTCCTCTGAGAGCCTGGAGGAGAAGTCTGTCTTTAAAGAACCTTTACTCAGCGCCTCTCCCCAGGCCAGCCTACCTAATAATGCAGCTTCTTCTGCTTTTCCTGATGCTCCCCTTCCTGCTGCTTTACTTCAGGAACCAGCCCTGCCTCCCCAAAGCTCCTCTCCTGCTTCTCTTCTGACTCCTCCCACTGATGTTCCAAAAGATCTATCTGTCCAATTGATAGATGTTCCTGTGCCCTTAGATGCTACTCCACCCAAGAGGAAACCAGGGCGGCCCAAGTCTAAAAAGACCCCTTTGATTGCTCATCAAGATGATCATGATACTCCAGCTGTGGCCTCCTCACCTCCAGACCCTCCAATAAATGACCTGTATCCTGAAACCTTCAAAGAAGATGGTGATGACTCCACAGCCAAGGCCATGGAGGACAAGGAAAATCAACCCCAGACAATCATACCTTCTGAGATGGAGGACAGTCTCTTCTATATGGAGGAACCCATTCAGAAGACACGTCGACAGAGGCGTGGCTGGCAGGAGTTGTTATCATCCATGCACTCACCTGTGACCACCCCGTCTCGCCGCAGTTTTATGCCCCGCTCAGACTTTGAGGAGATGACCATCTTGTATGACATCTGGAATGAAGGCATTGATGAGGAGGACATCCACTACCTGAAGATCACTTATGACAAGATGCTTCAGCAGGATAATGGCAACGACTGGCTCAACGACACACTCTGGGTCCACCATCCTCATATCCTTTATTGTTTCAAGCAATGTTTTTGATGACATGTGTTTTTCGCAAAACTAATGACTACTTTTCCAGACAGGTTTCAGGTTTTTTTTCAGAGAAGAAAAAGTTACTGATTGCAGCTTTAATTTAATAAGTTGTTTAGGTTGTATTTTACCCTTCATATTATCTTTGCTGTCAATTTGACCCCATTCAATGTTTGATGTCTCTAAATGCATGGTTGGCATCATTTTTTGGCTTATTTAATGGCTATTTAGTTAATGGCTATTAGCCATTTAATGGCTTTAATCAGTCAACAAATAAAGTACTTGACACAAAAAACTTATAACAAAAAAATCATATTCTGGAGGTTTAAATTGCTGGGGTCTAAATTGAGGGTAGTGGGGGGATTAAAGATGATATGTTATGTTTGGACCTAAAAGATTTCCTTGACTCCTTTGAACCCACCAACATGGGCGTTGTACCTGGGGTAAAACGAAAGCGAAAAGAGGACGGCTTACGGGACCACGTTACAGGCTGCGCCCGCAGTGAGGGCTACTACAAAATCGACAAGAAAGACAAAATGAAATATCTCAACAGCTCTCGACTGCAGTCAGAGGAGCCAGACGTAGACACTCAGGTGGGCTGCAGACATTGAATGCTGATGTTTACATGCAATCAATCCTTCATTAAATTTGCTAAAGGTCCTGGTTTAATGTCGTTTGTTTGTATTTTGTCCTCACAGGGGAAAAGTATTCCAGCACAGCCTCAAGTGTCCACCAGAGCGGGTTCAGAGCGAAGGTCTGAACAGCGCCGCCTTCTCTCGTCATTTAGCTGTGACAGTGACCTTCTCAAGTTCAACCAGCTCAAGGTCAGACGATAATATTGTAGAAATAATAAATTGTATTGGTGTCAACCAACTTCTTGTGATAGACAGAAAGAAGGGTTATTCTTTAATGTTTATTGAGCAGCACTAGAATGTCAAAATTAATTGGACCTAATGCTGCGTTAGGTAACATTTACCTCACTGTCACCATCTCTGTTTGAACTTGCAAGTTACTTGCAGAGATTTTTCAAAGTGCATGACAAGTTAAAGTTCTAAGCAACTGCTAAAAGATTTGATCTAATTCTTCACAGTTCCGTAAAAAGAAGATCAGGTTCTGCAAAAGTCACATTCACGATTGGGGGTTGTTTGCCATGGAACCTATTGCTGCCGATGAGATGGTTATTGAATACGTCGGCCAGAACATTCGACAGGTAAGCGCAAATCCGATCAGACTCTCAGCATCACCGCTTTGACAGTCCTTAACTAATGGCCTGCTTCATTTACAGGTTATTGCAGACATGCGAGAAAAGCGTTACGAAGAAGAGGGCATCGGCAGCAGCTACATGTTCCGTGTGGATCATGATACCATTATAGACGCAACCAAATGTGGCAACTTCGCCCGCTTCATCAATCACAGTTGCAATGTGAGTTAAAACCTTGTTTTATTTTGAAGGGCTAGTTTTGAAGGTTAAAACCATATTGAGTGTTTTTCTTGATGTCTCCTAGCCAAACTGTTATGCCAAGGTCATCACCGTGGAGTCACAGAAGAAGATCGTCATCTACTCCCGGCAACCAATAAATGTCAACGAGGAGATCACCTACGACTATAAGTTCCCCATTGAGGACGTGAAGATCCCATGTCTCTGTGGTGCAGAGAACTGCAGGGGAACCCTAAATTAGTAGGTGATTAGTAGGTGAGAACCTCCTAAGAACATGCACTGCCCAACAAGCCCAGACGTCCGGTCTTCTGGAGACACCATGAAACCAGTGGGTGAAAACCAACACATCCACTGGATATTGTGCAGCTAAATGTCTGGGACTTCTTTTTGTACTTTCACGATTGTTTACGATTCAAAGGTGCTCTTTTAAGCATAAAAGATGAGTTTTCCCTGACCTCTGTATGTAAATGGAGACATTTTTTTCCCCAAATGTTTGGGCACTGGATCTGTTGTCTGTCACAGTTTATCCCCTGTTCTTTGTCAGACTTGTTCTCCTCTCGGGTTTGGTTATTGGAGAGACCTCCCAGTCGTTGACCTTAGACCCCAAACACTTTAAACTGCACATATCTGTCCCACACGCACAAGTTGTTCTGCTCCGGTGTCTATGTTTTCTTTTTTCCCCAGTTTTGTGGTATAATTTCATGACGTTTAAGCTTACATGTGCAGAAAGTCTGAGAACAGATTTTGTTAATGTGCACAGAATGGTTTAGCATGCTTTGTGACACTAACTAAACCGGGTGAGTTATCTTCGGTTGTGGAACGTTTAACAAAAGCACACCTGCGTCTGCCTCCAAACAAATGAGCTGAAAAGCTTAGGCAAATTTACCCAAAATGAAACGCTTCCTCCATTAAACTTGAACCGGCGCTGCATGGAGGAATTCTATGAATTGGGCCTTTTTACAGGATCAGAAGCAAATCAAACAATACACTACACTTGTTCTCCGTTTACCAAACGTTTTCCCAACATTACTGTGATCTGCAGATTTAAGTGTGTGCACCACCCCCTACTGTCTGTGAGGTGTAAGAACTGAAAGCTGCTTTATTTAATAGTCAACTCAAGCTCTGTACAGTTAGTATTAATTCTGTCTTGTCGTGCATCAATTCCCCTTTGAAAGTCAAGACTACTTTAGCACTTGACAGATTAATGCGGAAGTTCATTTGACTTTATAAATATCTGGGTACTAGTGATGAAACCTCCATAATGAAGGAATTCTCTCATTCTTAAATGCCTGACGCTCTCACTTTAAGAATGCAAATCTGTCTATGCTGATTTCAGGTCAGTTAGCAGGACTGCGGTGTTCAGTGTTCTCAATGCATGCGGTTACCCAGTTAATTAAATGTACAACCTCAAGCTTTTTGATTCGCTGTTTAGTTGCCCATGAATCATTTAACTGGAGAGAATCAATTAATTAATCGTCAGCAGTGTTTAGAAAATTCTGGAGTATTATGTGGGTCTGTGCTGAGAACTTCTCTGGTCTGACGGCAAGCTAAAGTTGTCTGGTACGAACCCAGAAGGTCCAGCAGTCGAAAACGGTGCCAAATATGTACTTGGGGACCTTCAAGTGGCGCAGCCTCAAGGGCAAATCTGTTTCCTGTGTGTGTGTGTGTGTGTGTTGAAATTACCTAATTGTATAAGACATCTAAACTCTGTTTCTCTGGTACCTGTAACCAAGGTTCTTCAGCAATTTGCCCAGTATTTATCATCAAAATGTGTTTCAGCTGCTTCACTTTACAGCCAAATTTCCCCTTCAAACACAGAGAACCTTCTAATCTGCAAAGCAGCACACAAGCTCTGTGTCCTCTCTGATTTGGTTGTTTATAAATGCCCTCGTGGCTTCAGTCGCAGTAAGACCACACTATAAATCTCATCCTGTCTGTTAGATCGCTCAAAGTCTCTGCTCTTTTGTGTTGTTTTCTTTCTTTTAAATATGTTTATATTGTACAGGACATGATCATTTGTATAAAGGAATGAGTTTTTTTATCCTGTATACTGGTGGGTGACGGTGCATCTTTTTGCTTTTATGAGCGAGTGTAAGAGTATTTAAACGACTATTTTCAGGGAACGTTGGAGGAACGAAGGGGTAACATACATCATTTAAGAACATGATGCATCTTGTAAACAAATTTGTACTTCCTTTTGAAAGATTGTTTCTTGTAGAAACGTCTTTTTCTGCCCGTTTTTTTCCTTTGGATTCTCGTGTGTAAATACTTCAACTGTGAATATATAAATATAAATCTATAAATATATTTTTTTTGTTCCTGAGGATTTGATACAGTGTCCCGGTTGGAAAGGTCCGTCTGACATGGGGTACAGAGAGCCGGAGACAGAATTTTCAGCTTGTGTCAAGCTTTATTTTTAGTTTTTGGTTGTAAATTCTATGAAAATCTGTTTGCAGTGCGGGGGGAAAGCATTATCATTCAGAAACGATAGGAGACAGGCGAGATGTTCCTGTACTTCCTGTCTATTTATTATACCACCAAATGTATGAAAAAACATCATTGAAAAATAAAGGATTTTTTTTCAATCTGCTTAGACTCTAATTATTTTTTTCATCTCACTGTCTTTAATATTATTTTTATGACAAACATATTTTCACATTTATCAGAAAATATTTCATTGAAGAGGTGGGCTTTTAAACATCATCTGATCTTCATGTTGCCAAACGTTACGTAAGACGTTTAAAAATTCAGCCTGTAGTTTAATATTTAATTCTTACAAACATCATCAAAATTAGCTAGGGTTAATGTATGCATTGAGTTCTGAAATAAGTTACACCAAGATATTAAATGAGTGTAATAGAAAAGAAATATTTTGTGTGTTAACCCCATTAATAATTTGAATTGTATGGAAAAGAACAGCCTAAAGATAGTTTAATGAATGAAACTTATAAATGAAATGAATTTATTTGTATCTCAGACTTATCACTTTTCAATAATGTTTAAATGGTTAAAAAACGTTCACATTTTTGTAATGCATGTGTTGCCACTGATGATGGGATTAAATGTGGTACCATTACATGTGCTTTATACTCCATTTATAGTCATTCATGAGGTCCACTTTAGAGCATTAAATAGTGAGTGGCAGTGAGTGGTATGGAGTGAGTGACCTCAGCACACAAACAATGGAGCTGTGTGTGTATCGGCAGCGTTTCCTGCGTCAGTAACAGGGTGTGAAGGGTACGTGTATGAGCCATCAAACCATCTGACAGATACGCAAACAAATTTTTATTTGAACACTTTGCATGTACATCAGACATCTGTGTAAAAACAGTTCTTGAGTCAAACTATTGCTGCACGACTTCATGTACATCAATTTATTTGTCTCCTGAGGTAAGTTTGTATTTTTCACAGAATATCGTCACCATCGTTTTTTCACAATTTGTACAAAACCCTTTTTTTAACCATTTACAACAAAGTTTCACATAGACTGAAAAATATTAAATTAAATATTTGTTCTAAGTCACAAAAAGCGTTTCAGGAATGGCTCATTGTATACTTCCAAACTGAAGTTCAGTGCCGTTGTCCTGTAATTCGCACGATGCTAAAGGTTCAAAAATCCAATAAGTTGAAAAACGTTCAACAGATGAAAGACCGCGACACAGGAAACGCCATTGGTGAGCATCTTAGCATCTTTTGAAGCGTACACCATGCGGCTGTAGGTTGGGTGAATGTGTCTGTAGTTGTCATGCAAAAGGACTTGATTTCCATCTTCCTTTGTTGAATATATTCCACTTACGAAAAGCTGAAACTGACAAAAGAAAGTTATTTTAGACATGTCGCTTTGAACAGTATGTAGTTCTACAAACACAATTGGTGTGTCAGTAGTGCTAAAATCAATTTGTTCTTACCTGGCCCCATGAAATGTAGATAGGAACTTCATACACCGTCCACAGAACCACCTGAGAACAAGGCGGCGTCGTGAGGCTCCCGTGATATCTGTAATACTGCGTCAGGTTGTACTGAGGTAACAGATTTATCAAAGGAAAAGGTCTGATAGCTTTCCTTTGTCCTACAGAAAACAAACACAACCAACATCAGGACCTAAAACCAACAATTACAGCTTCACACCATCTTGACCAACCTTTGAAGGCAACGAAAGGAAGTGCACTTGAGATGGACTGAAAGTTCTCACTGTGGAGATATGAAACCTGTAATACAACACAAAACAAACCAATAAACCAGCTGTGATAATTCAACCACGCCAGATAAAAACATGATGTCTTACGTCAATGAAGACTCCCAGCACAGCAAGTCCAGTTGGGTCTTCAAGAGCAGATGTCATGTTTGGATGAGTGGATTTGATGTTGACTATGTGCATCTGAAGAACAAAGACATTGTGCTGAAAACAGGAACTTGGACGTTGATACTTGGTTTTGAGATATAGGTGAAAACCAAACCTCCATGGGAAACCTCAGGTTGTCCAAGGTATGTTCTGATCCATTGGAAGAGATGCTTCCCCAGTGGAAATGCAGCTGGATGGTGCGGTAAGTTCCTGGAAGACCTCCGCCGCTCACCTGCATCCCATCCCCGACCTCCAACACAACTGAACACAGACACATTCTTCAATTCCCAAAACAACCAGTTCATAGGGAACGTTGTCAGAACACTGGCTAGAAGTTGTTAAAAACATTCTTACAGCAATGTTAGTAGAACATTTTTAACATTATACATCTTACCATTAAGTTGCCATTAAGTTGTTGGAACATTTTAAAGTTATAGAATTATGTTTGTAGAAAATTGTTACATTTCTTTAACCAAACATGAACCATTTTTAACATTTATTACTTTAAGATGTTAGGTAAACATTCTTATATACCCAAGGAACACAGATTAAACGTTCAAAGCAACCACAGGGCATTTAAGGAGAATTAGCATCCACAAATGAATTAAATTAAAACTATATGTACATTTATTAAAAACCTTCCAGCGCCACTTACCAGAGTGACCCAGATTCATCAGCTTCCATTGACCTCTATGAGTCACATTAAAACCCTCCAGGTTCAGCGAGTCCAGAGATTCGTTCCTCAGCAGCTGATGATCCAGATTGATTGGAGAATGATGGCTGTCCAGTAACGGATGGCAGGAGGGAAAGCTGTCCCCCCATGCGTACGGATCTACCAACAACATGTTTCTTGGTTACCCATAAACGGACCATCAGTTGAAATGTACTTAAGTATTTAATGAACAATATTGATTGAATGGCA
>JBAJNP010001814.1:0-55475 GCA_036877545.1 Yasuhikotakia modesta | reverse complement strand
ATATATATATATTATGTACACTGTATATATTGATATAATAACAATAGTAAGTAAATATTGCTCAGTTTTAAGCTGAACATCAGGCGTCTCATTCACTCTCAGGTGACTCTACGGTAGAATCTGTCTGTGTGACACCATTTATGTGTTTGCGTTTCTCATTGCTTGTCTTTCTCCTGGGGGTCTGATTTGGGGGACTCTGGCTCCAGACCATGTTTAATAAATGAGAGGAGATGTTCGGGGTGTGAAAGCTCTCGCTGGGTCTCGTGGGATCTAGTTATGATGGGGGTCTTACTCCAATGTCTCATCTAATATTCTGTGTGATAAAATCTCTTCTCTGTCCAACACCAATTCACACAGACACAGAGCGCTGTCATAGATTACAGGGAACGTTCTCAGAACGTTGGGTAATGTTCTCTCAGAGTTATCAAAAACATTATTGCAGTAACTATTTAATGTTCATAAATCAAAAATATTTTTCTTTGGTGGACCGTTTCATAAACATAAAATTTAAATAATGTTTGAATAACGTTCTTATAACAAAGCAATAATTTTAATACAACATCTAAAAACTGGACATTTGAAAAGTTTTGATATGTGATTTGTAATGTATCGCAAAAAAGTGGGTTTTGTAAAGACGATCTTTAGACGTTCTTTAAACGTTCTTAGAATATTGTCTGACTTTCTGTTTTAGGGCATAAACTCATTTAAATGGTTTGAGCCGCAGACATGCTGTAATTTGCATGACTGTAAATCTGCTGAGAGCAGAACAAATGAAATCCTCAGTGGTAATTAGACGGAGGAATTCATTAACTCTGCCCTGATTCTGAGCTTAGATTTTACCGTCTGATTTCTGTGTTGCAGCTTTTCCTGGAGAACTTAGAACATGAAGATTCTTTTGTTTATCTGTCTGCCATTCAAGGTAAGAACCGCGAGGAACGTGACCTGACATTCACCAGAACCTCAGTGTAACGCTGAACCTGGAAGCTTGTTTCTGACTGGTCAGATGACGAGTTCATGTTAATTAACGCAGATGTTAATGTGACATTATTTTATCTGAGTCTCTAAAGCCCCTAACAGAGATGTTGGGTGGTCTCACTCTCTCTCTGTTAAACGATTCGTCTGTTCAGTGAACAGACCTGCGATTCTTTACAATGAAAAGACAAAAGCACGTGTTAATTTTGAATCAGAATTTATTGCATTTAGTAAAATGTTAATGTTTATTAATGTTAAGAATTAAGTGTATAATTGCCTTATTAGTAAAGTAATACCAGCCTTTTTTTATGTCCTTGAAAAGACCTGACCTCCTTTAGTTACTGTGTGTGTGTGTCTTTTGCCCAAATTACTCCTCTCGGGTTATTTTAGGAATGGCACTGGATTCAGAAGGATGCTGGTTCTGGTCCAGTTAATGGGTTCTGATTTATTTTGGGTCGATTAGCTAAACCAGCTCTAACATCTGATCATGTCCATAAATGGTCACACGGGTCTTTATTGAGTAAATCTCAGTAACATGTAATTCGGTCTGTTGTGTTTGTTCTGTTGAGTCTGTATTCACGGCTGCTTTTGTCTCGTCTGCATTCAGGGCTGGCGGTGTTGGCAGAATCTTTTCCTGAGCAGATTCTGCAGAGATTGCTGAAAGAGTTTCACACGGGGGCGAGCGACGGATCCCTCAGGAGAGAGAGTTCCCTGGAGACACGCCTCAAAGTGGGCGAGGCTTTAATGAGAGCCAGCAGGGCGCTGGGTGAGCATTGCCCGCACGCTCTGTGTGATCTGCCCGGGTTTCATCTTTCTGTCTCTTGTCGGGCCGGTTCTGTAAGCTTTGCTCTCCTTTGTTGCGTCTCTGAACTGTGTCGTCTTGGCCCGGATCCTTCACACTAACAGAACAAGCTCTGAAAAGCCCAACAGCTGCTGTAGTGACTGAAGGCTCACAATGAATATCACAGCTCAGTGTCACATTTACAGCACCATCACACTCACTGCAGGGTGTATAACACACTATACCAGCTCACTACGGCTCACTGCAGCTCAGCTTATTATCTAATGAGGCTCTAATTTCTCTCCTTGACTTTAAAAGTGTTTACGCTTGTAATAACTAAATGTCCGACCGCAATTTGCTGTATTATAATAATCACATCTAATCTATAATTAAATCACTGCTCACCCGGCATAAACGGGCCCCTGGTTTGTAATTAAACGTGTCCCTAAGAAGGGGTTTGAACAGATGGCCACAGTTAACAAGACTCGCTGGATGAAAGACATGTTACACTTTTTCTCTGTCCCTTTTCTTCTCCTTTTTTTCTCACTTTTTCTTCTCTGGTCCACAAAAGCTGTTTAGCCTCTTTCATACGTATAGACGACTGGTCATTGAAACAAGTGGACATTCATGTCTCTGTGGTGCTGGTTCTGGAAGGGCTACACAGTTTAATTGATATCTTGAACTGAGAGTTCTGTGAGTAGCCAGGCCCATTGGACCCAACCGGTGGTTCTCTGACCGATACAGAATAAGTCAATAATAATGATTTTTGTGTCTGGTGGTCAGAATAATTCACATTTGTACTTGAACTGGCACAAATGTTTTACAAAAGTTGTATTTTTTGCAACATTAATATTATGCATGATAAATTATTGTAAAATGTTTATTAAAATTTGCAATACTAGCTGAAAACTGTATAGCTGTATTTTGTTAGAATGTTTTGTCCATCTAAGCAAAGCTTGATGACTGTCAAAGACACACAGAGCTGTACCAGATAAACTACAGGACTGTGTTACACTAACAGTTTACAGTTTACACTCTACTAAGGGGATTTTTTAATGGTACTTGCCCAAAAAGAGCTCATCTCTCATGAGCTCAGATGTTAAAGTTTAGTTACACAACTCATGCTGTAGGAACGTTCACACCAAGATGGAGAGATTGAAAGAGGAGTGATAACTTGAGTGTGTGTGTGTGTGAGAGAGAGAGAGGGAGGGTTTGTGTAAGTGTGTGAGAGAGAGAGAGAGAGAGAGAGAAAGAGTGTTTTCAGACTAGATAGCTGTTATCATCTACTTGTTATGTTATTATAATGAATTATATTCTTCAGACAGTGTTTGTGTTGTTGTTTCAGGGGACCTGGCGCCGCACTACGGCCGGCCTCTGATTGGTGTGTTTCTAAGCGGCTCGCGTGATGCAGACAGCAGTGTCCGCGCCAGCAGTCTGTCCAACCTGGGAGAACTCTGCCAGCGACTGAACTTCTCCCTCGGGCCGCTGGCACAGGAGGTACGTCTGACATAATTACAATCTGTTGTTCTCCATGCATCATTTCAACTGTAATGGGTCCGTTTAAAAACGGTACATATAGCTGTGTCTGTCTGTCTGTGTCTGTCTGTCTGTCTGTGTGTCTGTCTGTCTGTATGTGTGTGTGTTTGTGTGTGTCTTGGGCAGTGCTGAGCTCATGGTTTTGTGTTATGCACACAAGGATAAACTTACTGTGTAGCTTTAATTTCACTAATTAGTTTGAATCAATCGATGTCTTCGCTGCAGACAGTAATGAATTCAGTACATGTGTCAACCGATCAGTGATGACATTACAGAGATTAAACTGTTGTAAGGAAATTTCCCATGAGCTCATGTCGATAAAATGTTCACAATCTAATCACAAGCCATGATGTCATGGCAACATTTTATAGTTCAGATTATTCGCCTTGCATTTATTTGCACACTGAGTTGTGATTGGTTAGAGATTGAGAGCACAGAACTAAAGCCTAACATCTAGTCTTTAGCTGTTGTTTTGCGGTTTCCAGCAATGCAGATCTGATGTTTATGTGTATGTCATTTCATGATGTTTATGAGTATGTCATTTCATCTGCATGCACAGACTGCATGTTTGTTTGCGCATGTGTTTGCTGTATGAGAGAATCTGCAGCGTCGCAGGTCCTGCATGAACAAGCATCTCTGTCACAGTGACTAACTGGACTGCTTATTCATGTCCAACCAGCCGCCCGCAACATCAATCAACCCACTGCATTCACAAACATCAGCCCCTCAGCTAACAGGAAACGTTTTTAGAACATTGACTAACGTTCTCTTAAAGTTCCTTTATAGTTATTAAACTATTTCTTCTTGTTGTGTCTGAAGAACGTATTTTGGGTTATATATAACTTATATCTTAAACCTGATGTTGTTAATTATAACTAGCTGTATTAGCTACATTTTCACTTATAAAAATGTACTTTAAGGAAGAGTTTAGTTACAGTACACACACAACCAATCGATAATGTTACAAAACAAACATTTTAAACATTCCTAGAACTTTTAAAATAATATATATTAAAATTATATAATATTGTTACATAATGGAAACTTTAGGTCAATGTTATTACAACCTGCACTTTCAGAAAACGTCCTTGTTTCTGACCCCTGCTTGTGTTCCCTGCAGCTGAGCGCGTGTCTCACAGCCCTGATAAAGACGGACAGAGAGGCTGAGGTTCGAAGGGCTGCCGTCCATGTCATAGCTCTGCTGCTCCGAGGCCTCAGTGATAAAACCACACAGGTGAGTGTTTGTGCTGTGGAATTAACTGTGGTGAATAACTTCAGCTTTTCGATTGTGTTACACCCTGTAAAGAGTTTTTAAAAATAATGTTTGATATTTGAAATCAACACCCAAACAAATGCACCCCTTCCCTCATTGCTCCGCACTTAAATGAACAAACGCACTATGCAACACAAACAATGACTAACAACAGATGCAAATGCCCCCATTGCTGATTGGCTGTGAGAGTGTTATGATGATTTGTGGATCGGTCTGATCCAATCTGTTTGTCTTTTATTTACAGTCAGGACTGTAGGTGAACACTTTATCAACACACACACACAATGTTGATGTTTGTCTGGGCGGTGGTCTGAAATCTCTGTTACAGCTTTAAGTAATTGATGTTAAAGTGAATTGTTCTGGAAACAGAAGGATGTGTGTGTTTTGTGTGTGTGAGGTCATGGAGTAGGTTGTTAGGTTTAAAGGTCTGCTGCTGTCAGGTCAACACACACGTTGGGTGGGAGGAATTTTTCCAGCATCTGGACTGATGAGGGGCAGCTGTCATTATCTGCTCTCTTATTTAGAGTTCAGCTCGTGTGTTAGACAACAAATGCTCTTATTATCTCAATCTGCAGACGCTGTCGTTCCCACGGCTGTGATCAGACACATCACACACCCGTCCATTGTAATAAAACACACAACCTTTCTGACTCCTGCATATATCAGATGTCTTAATTATTTGTAAATATAATCTCATATGTTATTCATTATGCATAGTTGTTATTTTGTTTTATGTTTAGTTAAGGAAATTACTGGCAAGATTTCTACCGGAAAATAAGTTTAAGGGAGTTAAATAGTTTAAGGGAATTTTAAACAGTTTAGTTTTAGACACCGCTTGGAATGTCTGACCAGCCAATCAGAATCAAGTATTCCCAAGCGTCCTGTAATAAACTTCCTTCTATTTTTAAATCTTGTGGGAGGAAGATTATTGAAAATGATCCTCATATAGAATTTTATGTATCACAAGTTTAGAATTACAGCCGTAACTTCATTAACCAATCATTGCTCAGTAACATTTTATCATAAGATTAGCACCAATATTCAACAGATGTTTGCCCTGCGAGGTCATCTGCTTTAATGTCACACTCGATATATTGTCCTTCTTACTGATTAAAACGTGATTTAATCATTTGTTCTGCATCCTGACAGATCTTGGCATTTTAACACAGCTACAGTTCTCTTGTGCTTCTGTTAAAGGCTTTTCCAGAGATGTGTTATGCTGGTTGAAGTCTCTGTTTGTAATTACAAAGTAAAGGGGTCTAAATATTAATTTACATAGACGGAAATAGAAGCTGCAGGGTTGTGAAATGTTTATCCAATCCTTACATTCGGTCCTAATGCAATGATAGGATGTCTTAGTTTGGACACAAACACCACTGTTTACTATTGGAAGAGTCAGGCCTTGAAAATTGCCCTGAACAGGGACGGGAACTTGTGCTTTCAAAACTAGCCTGTCTACAGTATCTTTATTCTCCAGAAAGCCATTATATGGAAATAATCAAATAAAGTAAATTGTGAATGGGGCTGTCAGTCTCACACAGGCTGTTTTGTGTTCTGCAGGTTGTCCAATAGGATCTTCAGATGTTTGTATCATTCGTTTACATTCATTAACACCTGAAAGTCCCTCTTTAAACACGAACTGTTCCCATGACCTCACGCTGACAGAACCAGCCGCCCCTGTTGCAGACAGCCTCTTATACATTTGACCCCCTGATTTACACCCCCAGTGACCAGCTAGTTAGTACCCTGACCCTTAAAATATCTTTACTTGCATTGTGTGGAGAAGATGGTCAGCACACAGCGTTGTCACCTGAGTGAACTTTGGTGTGCGACTGGTGTGGGGTATCGACACCCGGTAATGTCATTTGTTAACCGGGTCTGTTAGGTTTCCCAGGAAATTGGCTGACAGCGGCGCTTCTGGTGTGAGGAATGCTGGGTATTTGTTCCAGCTGGTACAGAGGATAATGAGTTGTTCAGGTAAACCGTAAGTCACTAGTCCCTCGTGTTCCCAAAGCGTGAAGTTACAGAAGAGCTGACTGCTCACAAAAACCTCCTTGAGAGTCTCGAGAGACACTGTGTTCATGATTTCCTCTCTCTCGTTTGTGTACAATTGTACTGCACCGCTCTACTGTACTGCCAAACATCTGCTTACTGAGCCATTTCTCTTTCTCCTCAGGTTCTGGGGGATGTGTTGCTGGAGCTGTATCGGGCTCTGAAGTGGGTGGTCCGGTCGGACCCCGATGATGTGGCCGTTCTCCACGCTCAGCTCGCTCTGGAGGAACTGGACGATGTCATGAGGAGGTTCATTTTCCCTCGGCAAAAACTTGAGAAAAAAATTGTGGTTCTTCCATGAAAGCTCTCCAGAGATTATGTAATTTTCTTACAAACAGAAGATTTCCTCGCAGGTTTATAATAAATAAATGACTTAAACTTTGTGAGCTTTTTCCTTTTTTGTCATGTCTATGTTTCCATGTTAAAACAGCGTAAAGTAGCATTCAGACTTTATTATGCTCACGCTGAGATTTGAGGGCATCTGAAGTTGGCACTGGTGTTAAAGTGTGTGTTTGCTTTTTGTCCGTGTGTGTGGTGCACATAAAGACGACTAGGTCGTATTTGTTCTGTTTAAATTCACCCCCCTCCCCAAATAACCTGACTCTGTGTATCCTGACCTCTGTGGTCCACGCATGAAGCAGATACTATATCAACATTTAATTTTACCTGTTATAAAATGCTAGTTTGGTTATGAGTTAGTGTCTCTGAGAAATGAATTAAAGAGTGCTGCTTAATTTTATTCTCGTATGTTTACGTTGAACTTTTGTTAGTAGTACTTTTTTACCAGATTCATTTTTCCTGTTATGGCTGTTTTAAAAACATCGTAAGCATCAGGCGTGAGTTTCTGTCTTCTGTGGTAGTTTGCTAAAAATAACTCGTTCTGTAATGGACAAAAAATAGTTTTAAATGAGGTAGAAGGACAAAACTAACATTTAAAGGGATAGTTCACCCAAAAATGTTCATCTATATCACCTCACAGACATATTTTGAGAAATGTCTGAGCAGTTTTGCGTGTATACAATAAGTTCCAATGTTGTTTGGTTACCAAACTTAAAACACCTTCTGTTGTGTTCCTCAGAAGCAATAAAGGCATACAGCTTAAAATGACATGAGAGTAAATGATGGGTGAACTGTCCCTTTAATTGTAAACTTTAAGAAAGTTCTTTAAACGTTTTGCTACTTGCAGCTGTACCCTCCGCTCTGCATGCATTTCTTCTGCATCCAGTCTCATTTCTGTCCCATTCAATTTCCAGAAATATGTGACTTCAGCAAAAAACTATAATCATAAGATCAATGTTTAATGTATGTTGGTGGAGATTGTGTGTGAAGCTGTTTAATGCTTCTGCAGTGTAGGAGCAGCTGCCGTATTGAGTGTCATTAAGTTTGGCTCAGTATTTTACCTACAGTGAGCTCACAGCCTGTTGAGGTGTCTTTGATAATTGCTCTTCTGGTTTGAAGCCAAACACGATCTCAGTTAGTAACCGGGCTGAAGAAACCATCTAGCTGAGACTTTCAGCCTTCTAACCCCCCAATACTGCTTATGAGCCATTAGTGTAATTACTGTCCTTGTCATGCAGCCGAGGACGTGAGTGTGTGACCTTGTGTTTTTCCTAAATGTAAGTGTTGTAAAATTGTCAGAGATCAATTTAAAAACCAGATCAAGTTGTTGGATGCAGGTGAAACTCAGACCGGAACGCGTTCAGATGACGTTTGCGCCGGCGCATGTATTGATTACATCTGAACGTGCTGCGGTTTGTGTTTCTTCCTCGCATCTTTTCATCAGCCTGCGCTGGACCTCCAGGCTGCCGGCGGGAGGCAGGCGAGATTGATAAATAAATAACCTAATAAAGGAGGCATTGAGAGGGTGTGTGTGTTTAGCCAAGGAAAGAGGTTTCTCCTCAAACAGCCCTCAGTTTTGCAGGGGACGGGCTGCAGTGCAGAAGGATGCAGCAGTCATTGCAGCACAGCAGTCGCAGCGAGATGAGGTCCACCGGCAAACCTCACGCCTCCTCGCTGCAGCCGCAGACGTCACGCCAGGTGAGAAATTAATTTGCAGCTGATATCGGAGGCCTGGCCGCCCCGGGACTGTCAGGAGGGATAGAAGAGGGGGAGAGGAGGCGGGAGACAAAAAGAGGAGAGGGTGGAGGAACTACAGAGAAGGAGGGAGCTGGTGTTGTATTTTTGGTCTTACTGAATTAAGTGTGGTTGGAATAAAGATGTAGTGTGAGCAGGACACTGAACAAGGACGCCGCTGTAGTGGAGAGGAGCGAGAGCAGATGCCTGCGCACACACACTGACTCCGCAAGCTGACTCTACCAGAGGAGAGAGAGAGCCCACCATCACAGCTGCGGGGCTGGGAAGGTAAGAGACATTTATTTCGATTTGACTTTATCTCGTGTGTGTGTGTGTGTGTGTGTGTGTGTGTGAGATGAAATGAAGTTTGCAGGTCTGTGACAGTCTCACGTTTGTGTGTGTGTGTAAAATTGAGTCAGAGCTTTCAGTTTTATATTGGGTGGGTGTTTTTACACAAACAGGGTTCTGTGAGTTTGTGTTTGTACAGGCAGTTTTAAAAAAATCACTGTTGGATTAAAATACTGTTTTGACGTACAGTAGTTCTGTGTGTTAACAGAAATTTCTGAAGACTTCTGAACTAATGTTGGTGTGTGTTTTCAGTAATTACAGTTTTAGTTCTACGGCTGTAGGGCCCCATGTTTCCTGCACCCTTGTTAGTGCCCTAAGGCTGAGTAAATGACTGCATAGACTAAGACAGAAAAACTTCAAGATTTGGTCAAGGAAAATGGTGTGTTTAGTTTTCCATGTATCATCATGTTTAGAGAACAAGAGCGTCTGAAGAGAGTTTCAATAGACTTATAGAGTTTTTCACTCTAATGGGAAATCTTTACAAAACACAATGTGTATTAAACCAATAATGTGTGAATCTGATGTTATATTGAGCATTTAGTAACAGGATAAAGTTAAGGGTTATTATTGTGTGTTTTCTTTATTACTTTAGTGCCATTTTATAAAATATGATCATTTATGCAACTCAGTTTAAATGGCTGTCGGTAAATTTCAATCTGACTCGTTAAAACAAAGGAAATGCATCATTTTTATGAGCACATTGTTCATCTCTGCGCCCCCTAGTGGTGAAGACGCTGAAGTTCTCATTCTCCTGTGTGTAATTCACACAGTTTCGTTTCTAAACTTTGTTTTTTACATTATATCACATACCACATTTGTTTTATGGTCATTGTTTAATATGCTTTTAATTTCAACATTCATTGGTCACTCACAATGATCATTATAAGAACATCTATGTGCCTTCATCTGTAGGAAGACAGTGAAGTGTTCTTATACGCAAGAATGTTTTGTCTTTTGTGTTGTGTTTTACAGTCTTTATTTACCCATACATGCATGTTTTGCTTTCTAGCCAGTCACCTGACTTACACTCACCTGGTCCCTCAACAACCCCAAAATCCCCCCATTCCTCTCCCACCTGCTGTCATTGTCAAAGTTCTCATCCGTTCCTCACCTGAGAACCCAATCATCTCTCTCTCAGAACAAGAGAGACCTCAGCTGATAACATTAGCCCCCCTCCGGCATGCGGTACACCTGCGATTTCATACTGCTGGGTCCCGCCTGTATGAAAATACCCCCTCAGTCACAGGAGAGGCAGATCTGACACAGTCTTCCTCCATCTTCTCTGGTGATCTGGACAAACTGAGCCAATGAAACAGAAGAGCAGAGCTGCAAACAGCAGAGGAGATAGAGTCGTCTCTTATCATTCACGTTTGGTTCATTCTGTTGTCGTGAGATTCAGTAACTGAGGATTTGACTCTGCTGTGGATATTTCATCATGAAAACAGTGAGTAAAGATTGACCTCTAACCTCTTCATTTCTGGAGAGATTGAATTAAACTCTCTTTCCATTGTTTTCCATTGTTAAACTGTCCCCCTGCTAACAGGAAACGTTCTCTGAACGTTGGCTAATGTTCTCTAATTTGGCAGAATTTTTCAGATGTTTAATTATTTATGTTATTTTTATGTTAATGTTTTTGTGCTTAACGTTAGTGAAATGTTCTCACAACCTAAAGTTGTTATAGAAATAGTTGTTCTGCATAGTTGTTTTCTGATGGTTCCTTTCTTGTGAGGGATCAAAGGTGATGGTGTTTGTTTTGTGTCACACACATCTTTAGTCTCTCATCACACGTTTGACGTTGAGTTTGTTTGAGCGTTGAGTGATGCTGGTCCTTCCGTTGAGTTTCACACAGATCTGCTCCTCACCTCGTCCCTCTCAGTTAAATCTCCAGGGAAAGATAAACTCTAATTCGGTTCAAACGGGCCGTTGCTCAGGAGCTGCTGCAGCCTCTCGTGTCTGTTTGTATGTGTAGCTCATATCACATGAAGACGTGGTCCATATTTTGTGTTTGTGGTAGATGTGTCCATTTAGTTCCACACAGGAAATTAATCCTCATAACATTAAAGCTGCAATCTGTAACTGTTACCCCTCTGTCACCATCTCTGCTTGAAACATACATTTGCAAGTAACTTTACATACTTCAGAAGATATTTTCTGGCAAATTGGACCTGACAGCTCAAACTGTACATTCATGATTATAAATTTAAAAAGTAAGGAGATGATTTTTACTCATTATTAACCCAAGAAAGTTACAGATCCCAGCTTTAAAACAAAATGCGTGGTAAAAAGGGCTCTGAACTCTAGATATTACAGCACTGGTCTGTCGCGGGGTAAATAACACTGGGAATCTGAACAGTCAGTTAGTATGTTGGAAAAATCAACAGCCACTTCAGTGAAATCAGCGTTATTTCTGCCGCTGGTTTGACTGCTGGGCTGAAGCGACTCTTTCTTCTGTAAGGGGAGAGATGAAGCCAGTGGCATGAATGAAAGGAGGAGATTGTTCCCAGACCGGCCGCCGCTGTTTACCTGCCAGACTCCTGCCCTGCCTTTAATTACAGCCATTAACCTGTGAGAATGAAGAACAGAGAGAGAGAGAGAGAGAGAGAGTTTCACATGAAGTGTGTTACAACCTTACATCACCAAGTTTCCATTTTGCTGCTTTTATCTACTTTTTTTAATGGGCTTCAAACATTATGATAAAAAAACTGAAATAGGGTAATTAAATACCACTTTACATTATTTTAATAATGAGAAGCGTGTTTGTTATTTTTTTATAGTAGCATTTGTTGTATTGCCTTTAATTTCTGCTGATTTGAATTAGAAAACTTTCTTAATTGTTTTATTATTACAGTAAAATGATAATCTAATGATCATTGTTGAGAATAATGAGAAAAGAAACACTCTGATGTGTGACATCTGGATGCGTGTTACAAAAATGTGTGTTACAGAAATGGGAACAGGGGTAAGATGTGCCTAATTATCATGATAATGAAGAAACAACGTTTTATGGTCTCTAATGTTAAAGAATGAGATCTGAGACTTAAGTCTCACACATTAGGACAATTCACCCCACAACTGAATCATCTCAAGAACATGATGGTTACACCTGTTTCTGCTTAATCTCTCTCTCTCTTTCTCTCTCTCTCTCTCTCTCTCTCAGATGCCCTCTCGCTTCAGCACTGGTGTGCAGATCTTCATCACCACCCTGTTTGCTGCGGTGGTGCTTTTTGCCATCCTGCTGGCCTACGTCACTGGTTACCAGTTCATCCACACTGAGCAGCACCACCTTTCTTTCGGCCTGTACGGTGCGTTCCTCTCCCTCCATCTTCTCCTGCAGAGCCTCTTCGCCTTCCTGGAGCACCGAAAAATGCGTGGCCCCTCCAGCCCCCGGCACCTGCACCGCAGCGTGGCCCTCTGCATCGCAGCCTACCAGGAGGATCCAGACTACCTGCGCAAGTGTCTGCGCAGCATCCGTCGCATTTCCTTTCCCGGGCTGAAGGTGGTGCTGGTGGTGGACGGGAACCGGCATGAGGATGCCTACATGATGGATATCTTCCAGGAGGTGATGGGGGGAGCGGAGCACACGGGCTGCGTGGTTTGGAAGGGAAATTACCATAGTGACGGGGATGGGGGAGAAGGGAAGGGGGCGCTGCATGCGGAAGAGGCTGCGCGGGTGGCCAGGGTGGTGCGGGGCTGCCGGTATTCCTGCATCATGCAGGAGTGGGGCGGCAAGAGAGAAGTGATGTACACAGCCTTCAAAGCATTGGGAAACACTGTGGATTACATACAGGTGAGTTTGGAGGAATAAATGCAATGATTAGATGAACATTTTATGGTCCTGCACTTTAAATAAATGTAAGAAGATACATTTATGTATAACTATATTTAAACACTGTACTAAAGCATGTTGTCAGGATGTAAAGAGACTTTTAACCAGCGTCACAAAATGTTTCTGGAAAAATCACCTGCTTTAAATTATAACCCCTCAAAGTCACTGTGATCTAAATCTCTGCAGCAGAGGTCAAAGGTCAGTGACAGGAAGGTAATGAGCCCACCTGTTCGCTGTCAGCAGCCTTTCATTGTTTCTGCCCAGGATATGACTGACACCTGCAGAAACAAAGATGACCTTGAAACATCTGAGAACCACCATCTGTGTTCTGTATCTAAAAAACTGTCATTAACATCAGCCTAAACTCCTTATTTTGTCTGCAGGTGTGTGATTCAGACACGGTTCTCGATCCAGCGTGCACCATAGAGATGTTAAAGGTTCTAGAGCAAGATCCAGATGTGGGTGGAGTTGGTGGAGATGTTCAGGTGAGATTTTACCCAAAGGTTTAGAACATTTCTGGACAATTTTTGTACTGCATGACCATCTGTTGAGCTTCCATTTTCTGTTTCAGATCCTCAACAAGTATGACTCATGGATCTCCTTCCTGAGTAGCGTCAGATACTGGATGGCCTTCAACGTGGAGCGAGCCTGCCAATCTTATTTTGGATGCGTGCAGTGCATTAGTGGTCCGCTGGGAATGTACCGCAACTCTCTCCTCCAGCAGTTCCTGGAGGCCTGGTATCACCAGACCTTCTTGGGAAGCAAGTGCAGCTTCGGTGATGATCGGCACCTCACCAACCGCGTCCTCAGCTTTGGCTACAAAACCAAGTACACAGCGCGCTCACAATGCCAGACCGAGACCCCCACGCAATACCTGCGCTGGCTCAACCAGCAAACCCGCTGGAGCAAGTCTTACTTCCGAGAGTGGCTCTACAACGCCCTGTGGTTCCACAAGCACAGTCTCTGGATGACTTATGAATCTGTGGTGACCGGGTTCTTCCCATTTTTTCTGGTGGCTACAGTGATCCATTTGTTCTACCGAGGTCGTCTGTGGAACATCCTTCTCTTCCTGCTGACCGTCCAGCTGGTGGGCATGGTGAAGGCCACCTACGCATGCTTCCTACGAGGCAGCCTGGTCATGATCTTCATGTCGCTGTATTCCCTGCTCTACATGTCAAGCCTGCTGCCTGCTAAGATCTTTGCCCTGCTGACTATTAATAAAGCAGGCTGGGGCACGTCGGGCAGGAAGAAGATAGTGGTGAACCTGATTGGAGCCGTCCCTGTGACCGTTTGGGCGGTCGTTCTTCTGGGAGGCGTGGCTTACACCATTTACTGTGAGGTGCAGGAGCCCTTCAGCGAGATGGAGAAGGCGCTTCTCATCGCTGGAACGATACTCTACGCCTGTTACTGGCTCATACTTCTGGTGCTGTACCTGGCCATAGTAGCCAAACGCTGTAACAAAAGAGAGGAGCAGTATCACTTATCCTATTCTGAAGCCTAGCACAGACAATACAGCTTTAGTGGTGCTTGCCAGGGTCTTTTGAAATGGCCCGATTTTACCTGGTGCTGTATTCTTGGTTATGATGAGCGAATGAGGTGCGTTAAACCCATCCAGTTAGTGCACACATTGGAGTAAGTACATTTGTGAAATGACAGCAGTGGGCAGCACTGTGGCACCCGAGCAATTAAGGGTGAGGCAATTTGCTTAAGGGCACTCCAGCACTGGGAATCGAACCAGCAATCTCCTGGTTACAAGTCTGACTCTCTCTAAAGTCTCTAACCGTTAGGCCACAACTGCCCTACCTGGTTGTTAGATGGTTTGAGATGGTTTCAACCAGTGGCCACCATCAGCTTCTGAGAGAGACATTATTTACATTAATTGAAATCAGAAATGGTGCTTTTAATGATTATTCAAGACACCTTCAAGTGGCCAGTCAGGATAAAACACAAGACGTTTGAGCCAAAGGTTAAGAAGATAATGGAATAACATGTTCATATTAAGTTAAGTGGGTCATTGTGGTGCTTAAACTCTCAATTGTAATGAATGTGATTTTCATGTTATTGTTAAAGAGCGTGTGCCAATACTTGAGGAAGAACAACTTCTGTTACTTTCCCAAAGCCTCTTTTATCTGACAATCCAGCATAAATCTGGTAGTTTTATCATTACATCAATTTTTGTGGTGCTGTTGATGTATTTGTGGCATGATGTGATTGGACATGAAAAATTATTTGACCAATTGCATTTAATTTATTTACATATTTATGAAAAAAAACGACACTGTAGAAAATGTTAAATATAATGTTATAATTGTTAACATTATAATGTTATAATTTGTTTCTGGGCTGTATTTTCTTACTGCTGTTGTTGTTTCCCCTTCAAAAAACAAATACCTTTATATGGTTTATAAATGGTGTTTAGTTAACTTTGCATATCAGCCAAATATTAAGTCATTTGACCCTGTTATTGTCATTATGACGCTTTCCTGTAACATATAAACTTAGTTCAATTCCCATTAGTTAGAATGATAAAATGTTAGCTATAGATTTATAGGAATCACATGAAGTCACATATATATGGTAATGCTAAACTAGGTGGTTTAAAGAATTGGACCTTGCTTCCTGTGTTTACACATGGAGTAAAGATAAACAGTTGTGTATTTTTCTAGGCTCAGCTCTCCAAATGCAGCAATTTGTGTCGCTAACATGCCTCCATGAATGCTAAGCTAACTTTTATTGCTGCATCCCCCAAAACAAACAACCTTTGGAGAATGTTAGCTAATGTTCTGAGAACGTTCCCAGGCAGCGTTTGTCGATCTAGATCTGTAAAATCACAACGTTCACATTTGCGTTTTGCAGTTTTTTGTAGGCTGGGTGTTAAACTTTAAGGCTGATAAACTCCTCAGGAACACAAGCGACACTGAAGGAGGGATTTTAGATCCTTTACAGATTAGAAATAAGCATTTTACACAAATATAACTGAATTAAACCGAGACAGATTTCAGTGCTGTTGTCCAATAGACCCAGTGAGATAAATACAACGCAATGGATAACATCCAGCTGTGTAAATATGAGGTTTACATCACTCATTCAAGTTTATTGTACAGTAATATATATTTTTGTAATGTAAAATTTTAAGATTTTATATCACTCAAGAATTCTGACATATCAATGTATCTACATTTTCCTACTGTATTTCATGAAACCTTTTTTAAGTTATCACAACATTGTACAGATTAGGAACTTTTTAATTATTTTCAGGTTCATCTCACTG
The DNA here is from genome assembly GCA_036877545.1 of Yasuhikotakia modesta. Lineage (NCBI taxonomy): Eukaryota > Metazoa > Chordata > Actinopteri > Cypriniformes > Botiidae > Yasuhikotakia > Yasuhikotakia modesta. The sequence continues at coordinate 39,343 of JBAJNP010001814.1, read as the reverse complement.
AGAAAAAAAACTTGTTTTACAAATTTTCACAGACAGTTTTCATCCATATTCAGATCAAATGTATTGATGAAACACCTCAATGTACTTTTCACAGAATACCAGTGTATAAACATGTACCTAAAACGGCCATCATGTCTTTTGCTATATACAATTCAACAGTGTTTATGGCAAATCTGGGATATGTTTGAAAGGAGTCCCCAAATTTGGCCCTTGTAGCTATTTTGCAAACACTTGTAAATGATGTTTTGATCTAATAAAACTTCAATTCAAATCATGCGTTTTCTCTCATTGTCAAACTGTTTCTAGGGGCAAAACTTGCACTTCTGTACAGACAAACAAACAACCATGACAACAGCATGTTAACAACAACCCGTCAGTCTCTGTTCTGCCTGTTGGCTACACTTTCTTCGGCACGTTAGTGATGATGGGTTTGGGTCGGGTTTTGAAGATGAGCTTCTTCTTGATGAGGGCTGAGACGGTGTAAGAAGTGGTTCTGTCCTGGTTGGTTTCCATGGTTTCCTCAGCATCCTGAGGGACTCCGGAACGCTTCATGAGAACCGCAAAGGGCTTCTCAAGTTTAACCTGTTTGCCATAAAGAATGTGATGTCCGACTATTAAGACTGGAACACCCTTGAAGACAGAACAGAGCGCATGGTGAGACGTTAACAATTGTGTTTCAACAACAAATGACCCAAACTGAAGCAGAAATTTACATTTATTCATTTGGCAGACGCTTTTATCCAAAGTGACTTACAGTGAATTTAAGGTACACACATTTTTATCAGGACTTGCCTTCCCCTGGGATTGAACCCACAACCTTTACGGTGTTAACGCAACGCTCTACCAGATGAGCAAACAGGAAGACTCATCTCATACTTTATAAGAAATTATAATTATTTATACAAACAACAAACGTGGCACCACCTACGACACCCAGACATGTGATATAGTAGCCAGACTTCCTTAAATTATAAATCATTAGTATCAACTTGAGAAAAGGAGTAACACAGATCTGCCATCAGATCAGATCAGATCAGATCTGTCTCTCAATAACTATTTCTTTTAACCAAAGAAAGTCACAGCATGATAATCCCAAAACACAAATGCATGCGTCCTCTGGGACACCAGCACTTCCTCACTAGTACTGACCGGTGATCCAGCCACACAAACCTCGTTAGTAAAGTGAAGGTCCCCCATCAGATGCCCTGCTGGTCCTGAGTTGTGTCTGGACATCATTTCTCCCTGCAGCTCCACCAGCAGCCATTCATCGAGACCCCCGCCGGAGCCACTGCACAACCAGACCACAGACATCACACTAAACAAACACATTATACACATAATCTCTAGTCTGACATTATACTCACTTTGCAATGAGCATCTGAACCATCTTCTCGTACACGATTCCGCTGTATAAGGATATAATGGGGGCAGCAAATGATTTAAGTTTTGATGACTTTATAATCTAAAATAAGACCAAAGAAGCAAATCCAGATGTGATTTATATGCAAATATAAGACATGTAAATAAACTCGTGTGGTTTATATTACAGCTAAGCTGCGCTATTGCGCGTCATTACGTTTCCATGTGAAGTTTCGCGCCAGGAAGTACATTTCAAAATAAAAGTCCTGCTGTTATTAATACTGCAAAACCCACATTTGTCGATTATTAGACTGACTACAGAACTGACACAAAATTATTAATGTTATATACAACTAAAATATAATAATAATAATAATGTGATTGTGCAGTATAGATACATAATACACAACAGGCACTGTGCAGCACAATGCATGCACAACACAACATTCATAGGTGAAAACATATGCAATTTTATGGTTTAAAATACTTATACAACATATGCATTATTAAAATGGTGACTGTTTAAAATATGCATTATTATTATTGTTGTTGTTGTTGTTATGTCAGCGCGCATGCGCGGCGTGTGACGCGGAAGACGTCAGTGTTGTTGTGTCGCTGACAGGCACGTGAGCGCTTAGCAATGGCGGCTGTATCTCCTCCCAAGGTAACAAACTTGCTGCTTTTCACGTCTTAAAAGATAAATAGATACATCTCAGCTGGGTTTAGACGTACACGTACTGCTTGACTAGTTCTTGAGACACAGGTGCTACAGGAGCTGTTAAAAGTAATAGTTAGCCGGAGTGCTAACAGGCAAATACAGCGGAAAACATGACAGTTCGCTGACAGCGATGCCACGTCGGCAGAATGTGATGGGTTTGAAACCTGGAAATAACATCAAATATAACGGTGTCAAATCTGCGTTTTAACTAGTGTTTTAACATGAGATCAATAACCTGTAACCATTTCTGAGAAGCTACGTTAACCTACATTAAATCTCATGTGTGCATCGTCTCTGTTACTCGTGCATCACAAGTTAAAGATGGAGTGTTTCAATAAAGCAATGCATGCAACACACATTATTCAGTCTTTAACAGAAAGCAGTATTTACATGTGTGAACTGTACATTTAATTGTGTATTTTACATACTTATTATTATCATTATTATGAGGTTTTTGCATTTGTAGATGTTGTGTTTTGTTTTTACTGATGAGGCATTTGAAGAACTTTCTATTTGTGTCCCAGGATGACAGCAGCTCGACCTCAAATTACAGACTGACTTTATTTATGCAAGTCAGGGAGGGTCAAACCAAAACAACTTCTTACAGTGTTTGCATTCACTGCTGTGTGTAGAGAGATGGAGTGGCGTAATAATCACATGAAGGTCTTTTCATATGTTATTGTGTGTTGTGATCTGTGTGCAGGTTGTGTTTGAACACGAGGGAGTTTTTATTCATTCGTCTCCCGATGAGTCTGAAGATCAGGATTTAAAATCAGGTTTTCTCAGAGTCGTTGATAAGGTTTGATTCACCTGCTTTAACATGAACTCTTACAGTATTATTTTATATGTGGTAGCCTCAGACTTCAACAAAAGCATCTGTCAAATATGTAAATATGGATTAATGTGAGCTACGATTTAGCCAAGCTGTTACACCACATTTTTGTTTGATGATCAGCACAGCTAACATGTATTTATGAAAACCACCCCTGTATGACAGGTTCATATCTGTTTCATTGTCTTCTGTACATGTAGGATGGTGAAACGTTTGTGGAATATAAAACACTGGAGGATGCAGATCCCTCAAACATGCTGTGCGCCTGCAAGGTGTGTTTCATAGTCTGTAAACATTCAGGTTAAAGAGTCACGCTTTCCAGTCTCTCTCAGAAGACACACTTCTGCTGTGTGTGTGTGTGAAGGACTCCAGCTCAGTGATGGAATGGACTCAGTGTTCAGAAGACAAGCCTCACAGACCTTTAGACCATCTGATGAGTAATGAGACGGAATGGGACGTGATCAACACGGCCTCAGTCAGGAGGAAAACCCACAGTCACGCAGACGGTAACGATAGAACTAGAACCTGCTAGAACCTCCGTTACCTGTTCCTGAAGAACATGTTTCTGATGGACATTAAAAGTTATTGCTTGTAGAATTAGAATCTGTCACAGCAGATTGTCTTTTTCTGGTCATTGTTTAAAGACGCTCTTTGCAAATGAGGTTAGTTTGTTAGTATGATCTCACTGTGACATCATATCCTAAATGCTGACGTCAGTGGTAAATGATGTCATGTTTGTTTATTTTTATTTACTAAAACATAACTTATGATTCTCTAGTTCTTAGAAAATGAATGTGAAATTGGCCACTGGACCTTTTTAAAGCCACTTCTGTATTTAAACTGTTTGTTTTGTATACGCCAGTGAATTATTAGCCTGCTCTGTTTTTCCAAAACCAAAAGATGCACATTTGTAACAAGTTCATTATATTTTTGTCGTATTGTCGCAGGTGGATCAAACCACATGAATGAGCGCAACAAATGGTGCTTCTCCTTTAGCGTGTGTGACCTCAGATCTGTCAGAGTTAAGTGTGAGGGTTGGTCATACCTCAGCTTCCGGCTGAAAGACGGCACAACGTTGCCAACCCTTCATTTCCATCAGGGCGGGAGCGCAGCGTTCCTGGACAGCCTGAGGAAATCCGTGCAGCTCAGCGAGTGAGTGAACCAGCAGGACTCTCTGCCTCATCCTCAGTTTAACCGTGGGAAATATTTGCTGACATTTTTATGAGATCTGAGATTCAGTCGTGTGCGACTGTGTGAAATGCTTTTGCACTCTCAGCATGGCACCAGTAGAGGACACTGCAAACCTCAGATGAATCGGTTTAAAAAACATTATAACCTTTGCCACATGGAATCTACAAACGTTTTCTGCACTAATTTATGCAGCAAATCTTCAGAACGATTTCCCTTGGAAATCTTTTACTTTTGTGGGTACAGATATCAGATAGACCAAGTTATGACCTTTCTAAGTTTTCAGTATAACAGTTAAAACGGAGTCCACCTTTGTTTCTGTCTGCATTCATATATTCTAACCGCATTGAATATCAGACGCCTTTACCTGTATGTATACAGATAAATGTCTCCATTCCTCCCGGCCCTGTTTTAAGTGTGACCCCTGACCTTTTAACTCACTCAGTGATGCATGACCAGAATTCTTCATCAGAACAACAACAGCACATCAAACACAAACCTGATTTGCATGCAGACTGAAAACAGGCTGTAAAATCTCAACATCTGTGAGGAAGACTGGCTGGTGTTCGGTAGCGACAGGCCGTGGCGGGACACCTGTGAGGTCGAACGGCGGCTCTCGGTTTAGAGTTAAGCCTTTATGAAAGGAAGAGCATTAAATATCACGGCAGATTAAATCCTTCTGTGAGCGTCCTGAATTCAGCTCTGCTGAGCAGCAGATAGCTGTTATTAAAGTTCTTATCTCGTCCCCATAATGAAACACGCTTGGTTTCTCTCGTCATTTTAGCCAAACAGCGATACGACCAATGATGTCATCTGTTGACTATTCACATGCTGTTGTGTTTATTTTTGTAATTATTGATAAGATCGCTTTATTAAGACTTTACAACAAGCCCTGATATTAATATGCTGTGGACTTTGACTGTTTTTAAGGAGCCCCGATGATGAAAGCGTGTTTCTCGTCAGCACCTATAGCAAAGTTTTCTCACAGTCCTTCGAAAACCTTCTGGATGATGTGAACTACGGCCTCGTACAGGTTTGTGATTCACAGTGAGACCCAAATATTTTTTGTTAATCTGAATAAAAGAATGTCAGTGTTTATGTTATCTCACCCTCTGAACAGAAATTAAAGAAGGATCCTTATACAGCAACACTGGGCGGGTTTTCCAAAGTCACTAACTACATCTTTGAGGCGCTCCGGGTGTCTGATTCCGAGTGTCACCAGCGGCCGGTGGAGGAGGTTGCTGACCTGTTGGGAGAACTCATTCCTGGTCTGGAGATAAGCCAACAGGAAGAGCCGGGCTTTGAAGTCATTACCAGAGTGAGTGGATGGGATCCAATTTAATCCCAGACCAAACTGACGTTAGACCCGGTCTAGACCGGCAGCATCTATGCTGAAAATATTGACTGAAGATGTTTGTGTTCCAGCTTGATTTGGGGCCAAGGTCAGAGGTGCAGAGGAGGCGTCCTGGTACAATGGATGAATGGATGAAGTTTCAGGATTCGGAAGGGAGAGTCACCAACGTCCCTCACCTAAAGAATCTAATATTTAAAGGGGTAAGATGATGCTTTAAAAACTTTCTGTGACATTTCTGTGTTAGAAACATTGTTAGTACATTTGTTACATGTTTCTGTAGCTCAATTGATGGACGTTGTGTTTGCAGCACAAAGATGGTGGGTTTGAGTCTTAGGGAACACACACATACTTACCAAATGTTACCCAAGCTGCTGTTTTGTTTTCTAACAGGGTCTTTGTCATGCTGTGAGGAAAGAGGCTTGGAAGTTCCTGCTGGGCTATTTTCCATGGAGCAGCACACATGAGGAGCGAAAACTCCTGGAGAAGAGAAAAACGTGTGTTTCCCTCAGCAGATGTTGCTCAGAGTTTGATGATTGAAGCTCTAGCTCACGTCTTCTGCTCAACAGGGATGAATACTTCAGAATGAAGCTTCAGTGGAGATCCGTCAGTGAGGAGCAGGAGCAGAGAAACTCTAGATTAAGAGACTACAGGAGCCTCATCGGTGTGTTTGTGTTTGTTCAGTAACGTTGACACTGTTGTGATCTGTGCTTATGTGTATTCATGATTAACCTTTCTAAATGTTCTGTCCTCGGTCTGTCCACGTTTTCATAACTTGCACTGATGCTTTGATTGTGTTGTCTCTTTAGAAAAAGACGTCAGCCGAACAGACCGCAGTAACAAGTTTTATGAAGGCCTGGACAACCCTGGTCTGATATTACTGCATGACATCCTGATGACCTACTGCATGTACAACTTCGATTTAGGCAAGTGACCTCAGACACGATTTGAAACACTAACATTGATACAACATTCTTCACCAGAAGAGTGACAAGTTCCAACACTGAACTGTTTACATGATGAAGATCTGAAGGTTTATAGCGTTGCCTGTGTTTGTGTTCTGGTTCAGGTTACGTTCAGGGCATGAGCGATCTTCTCTCTCCCGTTCTCTTTGTGATGGAGAATGAAGTGGAAGCATTCTGGTGTTTCGTGTTCCTCATGGATGAGATGGTAACATTGATGTCTCTTGAGCTCTTCAGCTGAGATGATTCCTGCACTAACATCTCAAACATCTCGTCTCGTAGCATGAGAACTTTGAGGAACAGATGCAGGGAATGAAGACTCAGCTGGTTCATCTCAGCACGCTGTTGCGTCTGCTGGACCTGACCTTCTGGAACTACCTCGGTGAGGATCTCAGAAGATCATGTTTCTGAATTTGGGTTCTGCTTGTTTTGACTTACAACGGTTGCTTTTGTGATTGTGTTTTTAACAGAAGCGCAGGATTCTGGGTACTTGTATTTCTGTTTTCGATGGTTACTGATCCGGTTTAAGAGAGAGTTTCATTTTCAGGATGTTTTGCGCCTTTGGGAGGCGAGTAGTAAATCTTTTTATGTTTACACAAGCAGCTTTTAAGTATTATAATTCTGATGTCACGTTTCCTTTGATTTTTGTTTTCCCGTCAGGTCATGTGGACTGGACTGCCGTGCCAAAACTTTCACCTTCTGGTGTGCTGTGCTATTTTAGACTCGGAGAAACAAAAAATAATGGAGAGAAAATATGGATTCAATGAAATCCTGAAGGTTTGTTGTCTTTCCGTAACTTTGTAGTCAGCTTTAATCATTTATCCTTTGGTAAATGGTTAACCTATCATTCATTTATCTTTACAGCACATAAATGAACTCTCCATGAAACTAGACATTGAGGAAATTCTTATCAAATCTGAGGCAATCTGTGTGCAGATAAAGAATTGTAAGGTACGTCCTGCTTAGAAACTTTCAGACATTGTCATTCATCTCATATAATTCCAGTGGATGATGATGTATTTGTTGTTTAATAATTCATTTATCGTCTGGTTTCGTTTAAGGACTTACCCCACTCAGTGAGTGAGATACTGGGTCTCAACACAGACACTGAAACTGTGGCTGCATCAGAAACCAGCAAATTTGGAAAACTAGAGTCTCCACAAACCTCAGCGGGACACACACAGAGACACGATCAGGTCGTGTCCAACGGCCACAGTCGCTTAAAAGAGTCGACACACAACGGCTGCAAAGCAGCCTTCATTTCCTAGCGTACAGTATGACCTGATGAACATACAGTATAGATTTTATATCCCCTGTATCCCACCAGATGAACAGTGTTGGGCATCGTTGTAGATATTTGCTACCAAACGATTATTTTTGTAATTTTAATCTTGTACCATATTGTCTTTCATTTAAATAATCATTACTTCTCAATGTATGGGGAGAGTTTTCTTAAAGAGGTGGGATTTCGGGTATTTAAAATTAAAATATTTGTTTGTTCTTACCAGCTGCTATTTTCCTAAATCATACAAATTCAAATTAAACTCTGTTTCTTCCATTAGCCTGTGAGTTCTGTCTGAGAACACGGTTTGTTTAAGGGGGAGAGGTTAGATGAGTTTTGTGTTTTGTTTAGGAGGAAACAAAAATATTTGATGACGGATCTGATCTTATCTTCGCAAATGAAATTTAAGTCTGAATGTATCGTGTAGTTTTTACCTGCAGCGTTTTGTGTCTACATCCAACAACAATTTAAGTTTATATAATATTACATGTTTAGTTTTTATATAATAACTAAGATGAGAGTACTTGTGGGATTTGCAATAAGCTACAAAAACAAACATATTTATGTTTATGTATGTAAGAGAGAGAGAGAGAGAGATAAACAGACCCTTGAAAACTTGCATGACCATGTAAATGTGGCCTCTGAAATGGTTGAGATTATTTATAGTCAGGCCCACTGTGACATTTTCAGATGAGACGTGAAGGCGGTGAAATACTGATTGAGGTCTGAAATGTGATTTTGCCGCTCGGAATCAACTTCCATCTCTTTCATTTCCTGTTTCACAGGAAATTGTCTCAGAGGCGTCCGATAGCTCGCTGCTCACACGAGTAATGTTATCTCTCTCCTGCCTCACTTTCATTAAAGAAACTTTGGCATATTCCCTCAGTGACAAACATGCACTCGTCAGCTTAACCCGTGAACAATGCATCAGGCACTGAGGCCTGAGAGCGTTTCCACCAGTGCAAAGATGTTTCCGTTGCTAATGTTGACATTTGAGTTCATACCGAAGATATTGTGCTATTCAAATGATAGGTTAATGTATGCTAAGTAGAATAATACACTTCTGACAAAAACCCTCTTCAAAGTTGGTTTTCCACCTGTTTGTACACGTGCCTGAATTTCTTAACCTAGTAAACTCAGTTAGTTTAAGCGTGTTGCTAATTGTTGATAACTAATCTAGAGCACATCAGAAAAACACATTTTTGGTGTCTCCCGATACACAAATTTCACAATCTGAAGGGCTCTACAGGCTCTACTTTTCAACTATATCAGGTGTGATTATTTTGAGTGACGTTTCAGAGACAGGGCTGGTGGTTTAAAACATCTGGTTTTCCCTGTTGTATAAATGAAGCTTATAGCTCTTACAAGTTTCATTGCTTTCTATTTTTCAGACAGTTCTTGTTTCTAAATCCTGCATCTACAGGAAACACATTAAAATGGCTTTTTGGTCCTACAAAAGTGAAGGACTCAGATCTCATTCATCACAGAATGAAACAATTTCTTGAAATCCGAATTCTTCTGCTCCGCATTTCATATTTCCTCAGGCTGAGATGATGTGCTGTTATCCCCTTCAATCAGGGGTTGGTCTTCTCTGCGTCTCCTAATGAAGAGTTCAGCCCCTCCAAGCTAATATGAACCATCAGCTACAACGTGAGAGTGTGACGCTCCTCCACGTCATTCTTCTGTATAAAATCCAAACCCCGAGGCTGACAGGCAAAGAGCGTCAAGCTCACAACCAAAGATCTCCATGACATCACAGGGGCAGCACCAGGAGAAATCGTTTGAGCTAATCGTACCTTCACCTTACAACACGCAGGGAAAGAAGACGTCTTCAGAGACTTCAGCTATGTCTTCTGAGCTCCAGGCTAACCAGAAGGGGCCGCAGGTGGCTCCTAAATCACCCGTTGGTCTTCTGAGGAGAAGGGGTCAGGATTCAGTCCCAAAAATGCAGCCTGCCATGATGATGTTCTCCAGTAAGTACTGGGCTCGCCGGGGTCTGTCCTTGGATTCTGCGACGTTTGACCCGCAGCATCTCGGAGCCTCCATGGTGAGTACTGAATAAACACTGACAGCTGATTGGATGGTGTGTTCTCTATCATCAGAAATAATAGAGTAAACATTTGTAAGGAAACTGTGACATCAGTTGTAGATCCTTAAATTTAACTTTTAAGGGTTTTTTGTTGCATCGTTCTCTGATACACACTGGATAAGTGAATAAAATGTTTATCTGGTGATTCTACAAGTAGAGGCTAGTTCAGTGTAATACATCATTACATCATTTTCACTTTGACCCGGAAACAAGTTTCATTCACCAAACAAACTGAAAGTCAAATGTCAAAGATTTTATCTTAGAAAAAGCTTTGAGTGGAACATAACAATATCTTTAGAAAGCTGAAACCATTTTTACAAAGTGTATAAACTGAAATTGTTTTTGGGTCAAAGTAACACAAAACAATTCTGAGAAACATAAACTGAAGTTAACAAGCAGTTAAGGTTTCTTGGGGTAAAGAGGTCACTAGCTTGGGTTTTAAAAGGCTATTTTCAGATATGTCTCAGTTTATTTTTATGACCAGAACTCACAAAACTACCCGTCTCACAGCTCCGCAGAACCTCCTTCAGTCGCATAGATGAGAACCCTGATAAAGAGGAACAGAAAGCCAGTTTTGACCCTGGAAAGTTAGCAGTTATTTTCTCACTGAAGAATGAAGTGGGCTGTCTTGTGAAAGCCTTGAGGCTCTTTCAGGTTAGTGAACAGTCCTGCGGTTAGATCACTTCAATAAATGACTTGCACTGTTCATTTCCTGACTGTGTTTGATGTGTTTAAAGGAAAAGCGTGTGAATTTGGCTCATATCGAGTCTCGCAGATCCAAGAGATTCACAAATGAAGTGGAGATTTATGCAGAGTGCAGCTGCAGCAAGAAGGAGTTTAATGAACTTGTGCAGCACATGAAAGATCATGTCAACATTGTGTCCTACAGCACACCTCAACATGTGTGGTCTGCAGAGGCCGGTAAGTCTCTCGCACGCTTCCTGTTGTGTGTGTTCCTGGCTCTGTGCTGACGGTTCCTCTGGTTCTCTGCTCTAGACTGTTCCGACTGTGTGTGTGTTTTGGGAGGGTTGCCAGACGGAGACGGAATTCCCTGGTTTCCTCACAAGATCTCAGAGCTGGACCAGTGCTCCCACCGAGTGCTGATGTACGGCTCTGAGCTGGATGCTGATCATCCGGTGAGTAAATGTTGAAGAGCAAAATGTTCCTCATTCCAGACAGACTCATGAATTCAGAGCTTGTGTGTTTTTCTTACAGGGTTTTAAAGATAAGGTGTACCGGCAGAGGAGGAAATACTTCGTGGAGGTTGCAATGAACTATAAGTTGTTAGTACACATTTGCTGTTTTAGGTTGTAGGAACATTTATACACATGTCAATGTTGCATTGCATAGCATTGAATAACTGCATCTGCCAAAATGCATGAATGAAACTACAGGAAGTTACAAACTGACTTACAAACCGACTTACAAACTGACATAAAATGACTCCAGCATTTACTGTAAATTAAACACCTCAGGTCTGATAACGACTCATGATATATATCTGACAGTGGGCAGCCCATCCCACGGATAGAATACACCCCTGAGGAGGTGAAGACATGGGGGGTGGTCTTCAGAGAGCTGACTAAACTGTACCCCACTCACGCCTGCCGGGAACACTTGAAGAACCTCCCTCTGCTCGTAAAGCATTGTGGCTACAGAGAAGACAACATCCCACAGCTGGAAGATGTTTCCATGTTTCTTAGAGGTAAAATAAGAAGTGCAGCTTTTTTATAAATATGAACTATAATATGAGTTAATGTGCAGTTTTTGGATGTGACTCATGCAGAGAGATCAGGGTTCACCGTACGGCCTGTAGCTGGTTATCTTTCTCCACGAGATTTCCTGGCTGGTCTGGCATACCGAGTGTTTAACTGCACTCAGTACATTCGCCACAGCACGGACCCGCTATACACACCAGAACCGTGAGTACAAGACACACAAATGCTTCCTGTACCCAAACGTTCTTTTCTTAACTACTTCTGATTTCAGGGACACCTGCCATGAACTGCTGGGTCACGTCCCGCTGCTCGCAGACCCAAAGTTTGCTCAGTTTTCACAGGAGATTGGACTCGCCTCTCTGGGAGCTTCAGATGAAGATGTGCAAAAACTGGCAACTGTAAGTCTGATAGCAGCCAAATTTAAAATTAAACTAAATTAAACTCTAAACATTCTTAAATTCAACATGTTTATTTTTAACCCCAAAAAGTTATGGATTGAAGTTTTACCAATGACTCGCTTGATTGGTTCACATCATAAGTTATGTTATGAAAGAAGGTCACAGGATTGATGTATTCCAGGCCTGTCAGTTTTTGAAATGAGATCAGCGGCTCTGTGTGGGACTGCAGTGAGAGAATCAGATTCTCACAAATTTAATCCACTAAAGCAATAAGTGGATTAAACTAAAGAACATTGTGTAAAAGAAGGGCAGTGGCTCGCTATAATAAATTTAAAACTATATTTATTTTCGCTTCTAAACCTTTGTGAGATATAAAAAACCTCATTTATTCTGTTAAAACATGTTTGTGCACTAAAGCTCTGTGTTTCGTTTCAGTGCTATTTCTTCACAATAGAGTTTGGGTTGTGCAAACAGGACGGACAGCTAAGAGCGTACGGAGCGGGTCTGCTGTCTTCTATTGGAGAGTTACGGGTACGACACCCAGTCATACAGAATACATCCTGAATCACAGCTGACAGGGAACGTTCTCAGAACATTGGCTAATGATCTTTAAACGCTTTCTTAAAGTTACCAAAAACCTGTTCCCACAAATTGTTCCAAATTTTTACAACCAATGTCATGTATCATGAAAACACTGTTCCTACATTATTAGAATGAAAAACAATTGAATAACATTCATAAATCCAAGCAGTAATGTTCATACAACATCTAAACAAGCTGGACATTTTGAACATTTAAAAGATTTTTGTTACTTTGAACGTTGTGGAAACGTTCACTGAGGTAAAATTGTTCACTGGGTGGTTGCTTCATTCTGCAGCATGCGCTGTCTGACAAAGCAACCGTGAAGATGTTTGACCCCAAAACCACATGCTATCAGGAGTGTCTTATCACAACCTTTCAAGACGTTTATTTTGTCTCTGAGAGTTTTGAAGAGGCAAAAGAGAAAATGAGGTAAACACACGCTACATTCTTCCAGACAGAAATCTGATTTATTGCATCTGAGTAAGAAAAACATTTTACATTTGGAATCAATGTAACAATTCATGTTATGTCTTCTAAACAGGGAGTTTGCTAAAACCATAAAGAGGCCTTTTTCTGTCTACTACAACCCGTACACTCAGAGTGTTGACTTACTGAAGGACACCAGGAGCGTTGAGAACGTGGTGCAAGACCTACGGAGTGACCTCACCACCGTCTGCGATGCCCTCGGAAAAATGAACACATACCTCGGCATCTGAGCCAATCAAATTCATCGGCAGTTAAGTATGAACTACGAATACAAGCGCCACTTTGTTTTACAGTAGAATATAATTATACACTTGATATTGAGTCTCTGGGATAAAACTATTATTATTGTTATTGTCTTGTCTCTTTATTGGAAAATCACTAAAGTGTTACTGTGGCACAGAACATGTTTGGCACTTACAAACAATGAAATATTACGTTGTGCTGACATAAAAGCGTTAACATCATAAAACGTAACTCAAGTTTCTCACCAGGATACTAAGGAAACAAATGATTTGGTTTTGGTCAGGTCCTTGCTGGTGTATTGAATATTGCCTCTCTGTGCCTCTGAGAATTGTAATGCTGTGCTGATGACAAAATAACAGTTTAAATGTGTTTTCTTTTCAAATTAATATTGCAGCATGTAGCAGGTGTGTCTGGTTGACATGTAGACAGTATAAAAACACACAAATCTGATTCCAGAAATGCACCTGTAGAGTTTGCGTGTGCTGTGTTTGTGGCTAACAATGTCAACTTCCTGATCAATAAAGGCTTATATTTTAGCATTAAATTCTGTCATGCTTCAGTGTTTCAGTGTTCAAAACTTATTCTCTTATTTTATAGCTGACTTTAAATGATCACATTATACAAAATATTGTGGCATATTTCACTGTATGTATGAATACATACGTCAATTTTACAATCAATAAACAAAATAATCACATTACATAACCGTTCATGAGGGCTTCACAGTAACTCTTCAGAAACTCTCCATGTCATTCATATTATTGGACCTCCTCATCATCTTCAAAGGCTTTCTCCTATTGAGAGACAAATTCCCAAACAACATTATTGTGCACTATTCAGCAAACTAGCTTTCCAGTACAGCACAATTCATTATAAAGACTTAAATGATTCAATGCAATCAAGCAATGTATTTGTTTTGTGTTTCTTTTAAACCCCCCAAAAGTGACACAATGCAGCTTTAAATGTCTCACCCAGCCTCCGTGGTGCTGAACCCATGGGGTAAAGTGTTCCTGCAGGTATTTAGCCCCAAATCCCATCACCCTGTTCATGGGTTGTAGGTCCAGAGCCCTGAGCCTGCTGGTGACCTCAAAGGTCAGGGCGATCTGCTCGCGGTTCTGTGGGTTCTGCTGGTGAGCTGGAACCACACTGGTAATGAAAGCTGTGGCCAGTCGGTCAAACAAGCTGTAGGTGAAGGAACTCTGCAGGTACTGCATGAGTTCACGGTTCCCCTGAATCTGAGAGAGGAACACATGAAGCGTTTTAGAAGAAAAAGGAAGAACAACACAAGTGGCAGATGAATTAGTTTCGCTGAAGTTGATTTTGTGTAACAGGGTTAAGGTTGTTTTCACATGAATTAGTTGTTAGTTTATGCTATTTTTAAACAGTTAGTTAGATCCACTGATCTGGATATAAGTCTGGAGCCTCTCTGTTAGTATATCCAGCCACCAGAAAACACCCCATTCTTCACAAAATACAGTATTATTTGTTTATCATTATGAAGCAAATCGTAAACTGGTACTTATATTTGGCATTAATATTACAATATATATAATGTTGTGACGTCATGAGCAATTTCTCCCACGTCACATCTACGTCACAGTTACCTTCACGTTTAGCTCATCCCCAGATTCCTTCAGCAACTCAACCAGCTTCTGCACAACGTCTGCATGGATCAAACGTCAGACACACCGGTGAACGAATAAAACATTGCATATATAAATATATAAACGTACCAGCCTCGCAGTCCGGTTCGTATCTGTCGTCAGCAACTCCGCCTGCGACAGGCCGGCTGTCCACAATCCGGCTCAGCTTCTCGGCCACTTTACCAAACGTGTCTTCGGCTGCACGCAACACAGACTCAAGTAAATGCCGACATGCACACAGATCCCACGAACCTCAGAGCAGCTTTAACCTGTGGTTGACGGCGCAGCACATCTAAACCTGCAGACACGTGGCTCGCCTGACTTTCTTCTTCTCTGGTGGTAAACCTCCAGCAGCCGGTACTCCGCGCTGGACGTCAACAGCGCGTCGCCCTCCATCGTAAGTCGGGCCGCTGACTTCTGCTGGGTGGAGAACCAGGAAACGTTTGGTTTTTACGCAGAAAACGAGCGCAAATCGAGGTGTTGACGTATTAACACTTGATCTGTTTACTTTAAAATCACTTGCAAAGCGACTCCGTTTCGCTCCTTCAGTATAATGTCTGATTTCTTAACATGCGTTAATACGTTATTGTAGTTTCCGCTTTAAATGTGCACGTCTGCATGTTGAATCAAAACTTATTAAGCTACTGCTTCATAAAAAACCCATTAAAAAACATACTTACTGTAAACTTACTGTAAATTTTGGGTTCTTCGGGGAACTACAAACGTCATGACGCACGTACGTCTGTTTCCTCCAGACGCGCAGACGTGCTCGCAATCTTATTGGTAGATGAGACCGTGACGTCACAGCCGGACCGCCCCCTCACCTTACAGGTAACGTGGTTAATAAGTTTAATAAAAATAATTGCATCTAGTAAAACATATAGTGCACAAATATTTACTTGTTTATATATTACAAGAAGATGTTCCTCATGTAAAAAGTTAATGTTGTTTTATTTGTGTTGGTTAAATTCTACAATAAATGTTGAAATATCGTTTTCATCATTATTTTGATCATTAAAATTAAAACTTTGACTGTTGACCAAATTGATTCTGTAAACAAACAAGAAAGTAATTTATTAAACCGTATTTATTGGCAAACTCTGTATTCACGGATACAGAATACATACACCTCTCTAAACTTTAACATTAAAATATGCAAAGTAACCTGCAATTGTATGTTTTAAACAGACAGAGAGGCAAACATTACAAATTTTATCTTTAATTATTTTTTAGGATTGTGTGAGCTGGGAACTGGCATGTTGTGGCTCTCTGGTTGTCGATGGTTCTTTTCCATCGTGCTTCTTAGTGCACAAAAGTTGTCTTGCCCGGGAAATGTAGAACACGGGTCCAATACAGGTTCCCAGACTGGGATAGACATGAAACAGGTTTAGCACAATACAGTCTGTGTCACTAACTTCTTGGTTTCCCTCTGAAAGTGTCATTATATAAGGAGCTAGACCCAAGAGCGGTCCATAGATCACAACTGAAGGCATCAGAACCATTAAAGTGTTCTGCAGCGCTCTCATCTTTATGGATGACCCGCCCTGACCCGCTCCTGGACCGGTCCTGCACAACTCCCTTATGATGCCCATCAGACTGGCTAGCTTAAGCAATACAAAAACATCGAGGATGATGGATAAGTACACGGCCACTTGGGGTAGCCTTTGGTGACAGGTGATTCCAGCGATGCATAAAGTGAGAACCCAAACGATGGCAGAACACGTAGCGCGATACCCCCATCTACTAGCCAGTTTCATGTAGAGCACCGCGTGACCTGCGGCCAGGTAGCGCTCCACACACATACAGGTGAGAAGAAGAGGACAGCCGAAGGCGTTGAAGATGGAGGTGGACTCTGTAAGTGTGAGGAGCAGCCCTGAACGACTGCCGAGAGAAATGTACACGTCTACGGGAAGACTCAAGCAGAAGATGATGTTCAGACAGGCAAGATTCAGCCCCAAAAGTTCAGAGGGGGTTAAAGCTTTATTGCCTCTCAACAGAAGCCACAGCAGAGCCAGATTGGTTGGCAGGCCGACAACAAAAGTAAAGATTTGAACAGGCAAGCGGACGTAGGAAACGTCTTTTGAGTTGCACCTGTCCACGATCATGAGAAATAACACACTCCAGTGGTTTGTCTGGTTGATGTTGTTACTGTAGTTTGTTGCTACTGTTGGTGTGACGGGGTCCATGTTTATAAAGAGCTGCAAACAAACAAAGTGTTATGATTTTAATATGACTTATGATATGTTTCATGTTACTTTATATTGTATTTTTAATTTGTTAAATATATTTAATTACAAAATATATAGTTTACACAACACACAGACGCATTTATATATATTTATATAGGCTATATATGTGTAGGTTAATTTATATATACGTGTGGGTGTGTGTAGGTTCATGAGCATATATTATATAACACTAATACGTTACATATAATACGTTATATAAATTATTATTATATAATGTGTGTACACACACTTGGTTTAAATTGCATATATAGTCATATAAACAGTTAAACTGAACAAAACATACTAAAAATGTAAAGACATTATATACGCTTACCTTATCTGGACATGAAATATATAGTGTCTGCTGTCTCTTCTCTTCTTATGGCAAATATAGGGTATTATATATGTTTATCTCAGCCCTGTTCTGTTTTGTCAATGTAAATCACATTTTATTTGAATGTTTGTGCTGGATCATTAAACACAAGGTGTCCAGCAGCCCATGAAAATGAGAGACTTTCTGGTTTGAAAAACAACCTCCTTAGCAAATGTTAGTCAAATCAACAGAGACATACGTCATTTCTTAAGGGAAAAATAGTTTCATTTACTGTAGATGATTCGTATATGAATGGAGCCACATAAACAGACTAGGGATACAGTAATTTATTACATTTGAATCAGTGCATTTAAAGTGCAAATTTTACAGTTACGTTGTAAGGAAACAAATGGTTTCATGCTGTGTTAAATTAGACACAAACTTCTAAAGTGTGCAGCATAAAAGTTAAACAAAGAAAAATGTTTTGGTTAGTGCTATTGTCTTCTAATATCACCAAAACTTTTATTTACAGGAAATGATGCATCTTTTTAGCTATTACTTTGCTTGAATTCTCAAAAAATAATCTGTTACTGTACAAGTAGATGGATCAGTGTTTAACATAATCTCCTTACCTTTCCCTGATTCCCAACTGTAGGTTTAAATGACCAATATAACCAGATTCAACCCAAAATAAAAATATTTACAATACAAGAAATTTATTTTTACGTTGAGAAATATCTTTACTTCAGACCCTCAGAATCCCCCTCAGCTGTTACTTTAGTCACACTCAGTGTTGCTGTGACGGGTTGGTGACGGAAGGAGCGTGTGGTCCTTGTTTTGGGTGGAGTTGAAATATGCACATAAACTGGGGTGGTGGAGGAGATGGTCAGGGGGTTTGGTTCTGTTTGGACCCTCTGGAAAACTGGGTGGATTTGGCTGCTGGCCGGGAACGTGGGGTGTGCGGTCCGAAGGTTGTCTTGACTCCTGTTTGGAAGTGAGAGGACAAATCTGTGATGGAGAAAATGAGTACATTACATAAAGTAAGAAAATATTCTTTATATTACATAAACAAACAGAGCTGGTTTTTTTCTGACCTTTAATAACCTCTGTTCTCATAGGACTGCATGATCTGGGAATAACCAGAACTATCCGGAGGCAGTGGGCGATCAAGGTACAGGGACAAGCTGAAGACTTTAGGTGGGGGAAATGTTTCCCAGTCTATCTGCTCTCTCTCCATCCAGGAGAGGCTCCTGCCGGACCCGGAACGCCGCTTCTCTCTTCTCCTGAGGTCATTTTTGCCATCATTAATGTTACCATCATTTAACCATAAATAACCCTATATTTGCTATGTCCTGTGGATTACACACAACATGTAACATAAATTAATAAATATCATGTTTATTTGGCCCTAATACTTAAGTCACATTTAGGATTGATGCATTTTCCCCTTTTAGATTAAAGAAACGTGGCATTTGTAAGCTAGACCTAAAACTGACTGGATATTTCTGAGTCACTTTTGAATACCAAAGTATTGTATAATGTTAAAGTCGGTTCCCCTCGGGTTCAGACAGGTGTTCTAGCAGAGAAACCGCAGGTTAAGCACATTAGTTATGGACGTCTACAAGGGACATGCATGGCTACAGTGGCCCTAGTCACCAACATTTTGTTTTACCCTCCGAGTAAAATACATGTATATTTAGAGATTCATGTGTCTTTTCTGTCATGTATCCTATCATTTGTATCATTATTTTCTTTGCACATTTAATTTGTCTTACAGACTGAATGCAGTTCTATAATAAGACATTGTGTTAAATTAAAGGTTTTTAGGTTTTTATGATCTGTAAGAATAAATCGTTTTTCCATGAGAAGATCATGAATTGGTTTGTACTCACACACTGGTGGGTAGCTGCTCCATCGAGGAACATCTCTGTGAAGGGTACAGGTGATTTTTGGTACCCCTTACTGCACCAGAACACCAGCATGGAGCCCACGGAAGCAGAGATAAACACGCAAGACCTGTGAGAAATAAACACACAGACAGAACAAAACATGGAACATGGAGAAGATCAGAGCAGGTGCATTAGATCAGATCTTAGGAGAAATATCTGACAATCAAGACATTCAGCTGTTTTAATACATACAACTGAGATATTAATGAAATCTAATTTCTGAAGGAAATCTTTTAAAGGATATTGGCTTGTGATTGACACGCCAGTTTTTTGCATGTTAATGCATTTTTTACTGCCACACACACGTTTCCTCTGCAGTGACAGATCTCGTGTGTCTCTGTATCCTGTGGCGAACCGCAGTACATTTTCATTATTGTGTAAATGTCTGTTTTATTTGCATGCCTGGTGGTCTAATAAGAGTATATAGTGCTGCGTACAGTCCCATCAGGTCAGCTTTATTATATATCCTGTAGCTCAGCAGGTAGAAGAGTATGTCAGCAGTGCAAAGGTTTTGGGTTCTTCTTGTAACCAAACGATAACGTTAATGCAATGTCTAAAATACTAGATGTTTTAAAATTACAGTTTGAATATTTTTATTAATGAATGGAAATGTCAGGAAAACATTCTTACAACCTGAAATTGTTTACTGGGAAGCAATCTGCAGGCAAATCCTTTTCTTGAGCATTTGGATCATAACTTTGGCAAATGTTTTTTAAAAGTTCTCTCAAAAACATTCTTGCAGTAACAATGTATATATATATTATATACATTCTTACTTTTAAAATGTAAATGTATTACATTTCTGTCTTTTTCTGACATTTTATTATTGATGTCATTATTGACATTTTGCATGATCGTTACATAATAAAGGTAAGTTGCGTTGTTTTGGGTGACGGGCTAAAACTTCATTTCCCAGCAGCGCGCGGGGCAGGAAGAGCCGCGTTTCCACTTTCACTTTTACACACAAACGCCCATTAATGTCAGAACAGTTTCAAATGAACGAATCCGCCAGTTTTCAGCTCAGCAAACATATGACGTTTGTGCGACACGTCATTAAACTTTGTGCTTTTGCGTCGTAAGGTACGTTTTAAACATGCAATCTCACATGTCGTGCTTTAAAATGAGCGCAAACTTTCTTTTACAAACTTACTCCCGTTTCTAAATTCCGTGTCTTAAATGGTCATGAAGTGACGCGTGCGTGTGGGGTTCCTCGCAGTGTGACGTCACGGCTGCGTTGCACGTCGTTCTGTGACGTAATATTAACGTTGTCGTTTCAATGCAGCTTGTAAACATGGCAGGTGAGTCGTGGGTGGATCGATCCCTCCGCCGCTCGGCTAAACTCGGACACGAGGTGCTGGAGAAAGCAAAGCAGAGGTCTGCTAACAGCCAACGTGACAAACCTCCACCTGTGTTCAGCCACAGCAGAAGAGACCGTGAGGTTAGTAGTCAAACTCAGTCTATGAGCTGCTGTGTCCTAAATTCCCAACATGCATTGCGTTACTGACGTCACATTGCCCATGACACAATCTTACACTCAGAGAGACTTCTCACATACACAGCTGGACCAAGCGTTCACAGTATTAGTGGAGTGCATGGCGGAAACTACCAGGCAATGCAAGGTGAACGACGCTTTGTTTATTTCATTTACTTGGGTTTGATGTTGAGTCTAACGCAGAGACTTTATTGCATCAACAGAAGTATTACAAGTCTGTGCCCCCGACCGAACGCAGAGAGCGAGAACATATCTGTCGCTTCCATTCCCAGAAGATGCTGAGGACGTCTCAGAAGAGGACCACCTCCGTAGACAACAAACCAGACACTGTAAGTATTGACCCCAAAAATGTAGGGTTGATGAGATTGTTTACTTCTAGAAATGAACACCTCAGTGGTTTGTTTGCATTTTTTATGAAAGGGTTCAACAGGCTCAGAGGATTTTCTCATTGAAGTCGCTCCGGGAACGTATTCCATCACAGCAGCGATGAAGGACACAGACACACAGACCAGAACTGTCCACGTCGCTGCAGGAGAGAGCCGGAGTCTCACCTTTAACCTCTGACTGTGGAACTTCACCTGTATGTTATGAGAGCTTTAATAATTCCTGACCTGCACTAAAATCATATCTGTAACGATTCTGCCGTCTGACTGAGTTATTTGTTTATTTGAAATGTATACAGATTTTATTTTAATGCACGTTTTCTATTCTTTATAAAGATATATATTTATTTAAACAGTATTTTACTTTAATGGGGAATAGAAGCCATAATGAGACAAATACAAATGATCTTTTACTTTATTTTACTGAAAGATGTGTGAGATATTTTAATAAACGTCACATGATTTTTTACATGATAGTCTTTTGTGTTTATGTTACACACCCACCATCAGAATCTCACAGACACAAACCAACACTTAAACTTTGTTGTGGAGTTACAGTGTCAGTTTAGCTGGTCTGCTGCTCATGGCCAGAGCTACTGGAGGTACAGCTTCAGTTAATGACTTTGGATTCGATGATTTGAGTATTTCTCTCACAGTGGTTCCTCGTTTTGGTGAACCAGGAACCAGACCAAATAAAGAGCTGTGATTGGTCAGCATGGAGTTTTCTGCAGAGCATTCAGAATATCCAATGGGTCTAGGCCAGGAAAAGCTCACGTTAGAACTTCTGACTGTTCTTCCTGAAAAACAAAGAAACATAACAACTGTATACAACTCTACACTCTTAAAAAATAAAGGTTCTGCACAGTTCTCACTGGTACTTTTGCATCACTGTAGTGTTTTACAAACACATACTAAAATAACTGATATATTGTATTTGTTCTTCCTGTGTTTGACCATCTTTTTAAAACTACCTTTATTGCCTGGTTGCTTGTGCTGTGGTTCTGAAGAACCTCTCTTCCAGTACCTCCAGGCTGGTTTGGACTCTGCTTGAGTGTAAGGCTTGTTCAGGCAGGAGATCTCTGTGTTCATTGAACGATTCACCATTTCTGACCTGGTGGACCTCTGTTTTTCCTCAGCATCATCCTTCTCATTCTCACCAGAGGTTGAGGAAGATGAAGAAACCTGTGTCTGTCGAGAGCTCTGTAGTTCTCTCAGCTGGAGATCAATTTTTCTCTCCAGGTCTTCTCTCTCGTGGTTGTTGTGTAGTGAAGATGACGTTTCCAATGGCCAACATCTCCTAACTGGACATTGGCACACTGGAATGGAGGACAGACTGTGATGGACACATCGGTGATGTGGAAACTCAAAACAGCTGATGGTGTTACAGTGGGAGGTTCTGGAATAACACAGTCCGGCTGAGTAACACTGGAGGTCTTTCATCACTTGCTCGTGGTGGGAAGCTGGAATCCATACGGCCAGATCTTTGGGTACGTGGGCTGTAATCCCGTTCCAAAAGAGGACCTGAAGTTTAGCCCAACCTTCCACACCTGTATGAGACGTGAGCAGATATCTTTGGGTTTGTTCTGTTAACAGTGCAGCTATTCATTCTTAGCAATAGTATATAAGTTGTGATTGTAATGGTTTCATGTGTTCTGCAACTACAAACTTTACCTTTTATTGAGTCTCTTAGCTCCATACCAGAGATGACTCTTCCAGGTCCGTATCGTCTCAGGTCTGGTTCCCATGGAGCGAGAACAGTGTCTCCCGCTGCGATACTGTGCCCATGCGCGCTGCTTAGACTCACCATATCAGCCTGGTAAGTCGGCTGAACTGCATTTATTGTTTCCATAAAGGTTTTTCCATTGGCTCCCATTATCCTATCAAACTCCACCATATAAAGGTTCCCTCTGCCCTAGAAACCAGCAGCTCATGTCTTTAATAGATCATGCAGTTGCATTTCTGTCTCTGTTTAATAGTGCATTTATGCTTTTATCTGAAGCAGCTTAAATCGCATTCAGAGTATCCATTTTTTATCCAACAACCTTTGCATTGTGCACTGCTAATGCACTGCTTTAGGAACACTTTAAATGACCAATTAAATTGACATGTTAGGAGGTTATAACTGTATGTTTAGGTTTTTGCTTTTATTACCTGATGTATAATTGTGCCCAGATAGTACAGCCCATCTCTCTCTCTTCTGGCTAACACACGACAGCCCGGGAAAAACCCAGCACCTCTCATGACTCTGGCAGACATACATGATACTGCACTGAAAGGATTTGTAGGGAAGCACCTGTAAAGACATTTTAATTGTTACTTTAATTCATTCTTCATTCAGTTAATTCGTTGTTTTCATACCTATATATTTACAATCGATTGAACAACATACCAGTATGGTGCTGAACATACACAATGTGTGCAGTTGTGGTATGGGACCTGATTGAAACCCACCCCCGAATGACACCTGTGCTCTGGGAGTAATGGCTTTTGATGATCCGTTGAATGCAACAAACTGACCTGTTGCGATATAAAACATAAAACTATCAGTAATAAGGAAATTTCATAAAAGCTTACAAAATAGTCTTCAGTCTGAAACGTCATACCTGCCCCACAGCGTCACCTGAGTTCAGAGATGTGACATAACTGCTACCTCTTGTGCTGGTAGTGATGAAAAGCAGGAAGTCTGAAACGTCACTGTTCACAGGACCGTCAGATATGTAAAAGATGTGCACAGGGCGGGTCACCAGGGCTGATAATGAACCCAGGCATTGTGTTGGGTTGTCTGGGAGGCCACAGGTCACTAGATGGACGGACTGACAGGCAGGGTCAGAGAGGGCTAAGGCGAGTGCAGTATGGAGGTCTCTGCTAGGACTGGTCTGCAATGTGTGAATCCAGCTCAAGGCTTGATAAACAATATCAGGGGTACAGGGCAACATTTGAGAAGACCATGGTGTTGCCTAGGAAAATATAATGAGGCCAAACACTTTTACCTTTGCTTTGTGTTAATCTTTAAAATGTATAAATTCCATTAGACTTTATTCATTTAATACTAAATAAGAGGAAAAAGCGTATTCATATTTTTGTATTTTTTAAACTAGATCATCTAAAACTCAGATTAAAGAAACTACAAACACAAGCTTGTTTCCTAAGAATGTGATCATTTTACAGACACTGTTGTTTGCGTTTTGGTCACATTTGTAGTGATTTATTGTTCGTGTACCTTGTAAGAAAAGCTGATAATGTTGAAGAGCGAGTCTCTAAGGGAGGCTTTAGTTATCAGAGTCTGGATGAGAAGATTTTTCACTGGCCCAATAAAAGCTTTCATTTCCTCAGAAGTGTCCAGCACAAACGTGACATTTCTGCCTTTCCCCACAAACAAGGGAAGGACGCTTTGGCTGGGAGATACCTGAGCACTTGATGACATCTCCACAACAGAATAACCTGGAATGAAGTTACAATTATAACCAACCAATAGTTTAAATGGCATCTGACTGGCCACTGATGATATGAACAAAACTCAAAGATCATTCTCTTTTAACAGCAAGTAAATGTAAACTAGTAAAAGTAAACTATTAACAGAATAGTTCAGGTTAAAGGTAAATTGAAACAATAAAACGATGCAGACCTCTCCTGGTTCCTGTTTTCTTTAGGAAAAATCCACAGAGCTGTGGTCTTATTCTCTACTGTGTACTGGGGTTGCCATAGTGACCCACTAACCAACCAGTAACTATTGGTATGTCAGTACATCCATCTAGTGGTGACAGGTTAGTGATTTAAAACAAGAGTCAAGACATCAGTCATATAATAAATGTAAGATAATCATTCTAGGTTTGTTTGTAATGTTTATTGTTATTATAATACATTATAATAGTTTTTGTTGTAGCACTCACACGTGACACATCAGTATGTTATTAAGACTTTAAAAATGACACTTACCCTTTATAATTTATATATATGTTTTAACAAAATGTATTATATGTTTATAACAGCGATGAAAAATGAGGGTTATGCTCTCAAAATCACATACAATGTGTTTCACAATTAAGTTAAACTCGTTCTCATTTATATACAGTTCATAACAGTTTTCATTTATGAACTCAAACTCAAATGAAAACAAAGCAACTGTATTAAATAAATGCATTAGAAGAAAGCAGTAATTCTTTTATTCCAGTTGTGTGTTGCGCACAAGCGTTCACGTTAAAACACCACAACGCTTTATTTGTGTTATTATGCATCTGCTACAAACTTTATATCCACGATTTCGTCTCAGTTATTAAAACAACCGAGAGAAAAGCGTGGCAGGTTATTTTCACGTCTGGTACTGCATTGCCCATACAGCCTCGCTCCAGCAGCGCTTTACGTCGCCACTCAAAATGGCTGCCGAGCCTCCCGTCGCACGCAGCATAAAACATCACTTTTATAAACCGTGCAGCCGCTGCTCGCGTTTTCACTTTTAAATACATGTAAACAAAAAACACGCGACATTTATCCGCAAACCGGTAGCATCGTGCCGGCACGCCGTCGCGAGAGATTTGCTTATTCACGCTTGAACAATACAGGCAACAAACCCGAATGGCGTCTCAACGGTGCCCCTGAACATGAATGACACACCGCGCGGGCTCTCGTCGCACACCGGTAAGCCAATGAGAATGCAGGATGTCGTTTTTTAGCCAATCGCTGTCGAGTATTGTGAATAGGCCCGCCTTTCTGTGAGAAACGGAAACGGAAATTCAGGTTCCGGGGTTGTTGCGCCTGCATAGCGTTTCCTGCCCTGGTGCATGGCGGTCGAACGAAGGAATTGTTGGAAAATTTTCGGAGGTTAGTATATAAATGTGTTTTTACCCAGTGTGCCTTATTTCCTCAGACGCCGTTAGCCGGAGAGCTCGGCGGGGGGAGTGTCGTGGAGGTCGGGGTGGGATGCAGAAGCAAATAAAATAGTGGAAACGCAATCGGATGCGATGTTTTATTTATTAAAGCCAGTTGGACTCAACGGTGGCGATATTGACTATGATTGTCAAGTTACCGCAGCGGCTAAATGTGCTAATCGGCCCCTTCGTTACGATTAAACCGTTTAATAACGTTGTTATTATGTTTAATTGCATTGTTTGTGGTTATATGGTCTTAAATTCGCACGATCACTGTATTATTATTATTATTACAAACGCTATCACGCGCGAAAGAGAAACTTAATGTTATGGTAGCATAAGCTAAACTGGCTAGCATGTCTGATCCCGTCAGCAAACCGATCTCAGTGTTTTAAAGTAACTTCACCGCAGCTCGTTTAACATTTATTATGTCTTATTACAATTCACATAATGTTTATTCAAAGGTTATTAACTTTACACAAATGTTGCTCTGACTTCTGGCTAAAATGGAGGTTTGGAAAGGGAATGCGCACGTTAGCACTATTTTCACATTTGATGCACACGAGACGCAACGTGTTTCTATTTTTGCAGTATATTAAAGATATATGTGGTTATTAAGGAACCCTAAATAGTGTGATACGTGAGAAAGACACATAATAGGGCACGTTGTACAGTTCTGCACACGTGCTAACCTGGGTGCATTAACTGCATTGATCTCTGCTGTCAACTTAGACTCACGACGCTGCCTCGATCATTATTTTAAATGAAGCTGTTTTGGGTAAATTTGACTTGCAAAAATGTCAAACCGCATTAGCTTTAATTCCAGGAATGCATAAAAATGCATTGCATGCGAAAATGATATAATATTAATTCATGTATGTGTAAAACATTGATAAGTTGCTTTAAGGTTTCACAGTAGGGGTATTTGCAGGTACAGAACCTCAGTGTGCAGCAGCTGGTTTATGAACTGTCTGGTTTTAACCCAACCTGGTTGGTTGTTGGTCAGTACAGGTGGATCATGCTCTTAGCCCAGGTGAGTCGAGACTCTCAGGGCATGGCGTTCCAAGGTGTTGATGGGGACTCACAGCAGGTCACCCTGTGCTTGACGGAGGCAGTAACGGTTGCAGGTGAGGTGTAAATCTCTGCAGTGTATTATGCATCCTGTACAGGTGCCTCCTGAATATTATGCATCCTGTACAATCCAGTGTATATATGCTTATACTGACCAATTGTTATTACAGATGACAACATGGATGGGATGGACACAGTGAGTTTGCAGGCAGTGACTTTGGTGGATGGCTCCACGGCGTACATTCAACATAGCCCTAAAGGTGTAGCAGCTGAACATTTAGCAAGTGAAGTCATGTTCTACTGCGTGTTGTTTACAGCAAAATGTGTCGTTTATTTTTGAATGACACCGTCTTGTTTGTCTGCTAGTTTCTCTCTCAGAAAACAAGATCATGGAAGGACAAGTGATCCAGTTGGAAGATGGATCGGCCGCATATGTCCAGCATCTACCAATGTCTAAAACAGGTATAAAGTAGGAAATGTTCAGTTGTGAAGTTAAGAGTCAGTGTAACGATAAAAGCTTCATTATCTGTGTGTCTGTTGTACATTTTTCAAAACCCAGATTTGTCAAGTAGCTTCTTTTGTATGTCTAATTTAATAGTTAATTGATTGTTTTTTATAGGTGGAGAAGGGCTGCGATTAGAGGATGGCCAGGCTGTGCAGCTGGAGGACGGAACGACTGCCTACATTCATGCTCCCAAAGGTTTGTGTTTATCTGTGTTTCTGTTTCCAGCTGCAATCTGTAACTTTACTGGGTTAAAAGTCTAAACAAAAGTTAGTCATAAATTTATGACAGATCTGAGTTTAACTCGATCTTCTCACCCTACCATGATTCTCAAAGATAAGTTTATAATAATAATTTATATTTTAAGCATCAGGTCAGATTTCCTGGGAAATGTCAGTTTGGTTTCAGGCTGTACAGGCAATAGTAATACCTGTAATTTCATGTTTCTAACAGAGGTGGCAACAGAGAGGCAAAAGTGACAGATTGCAGGTTTAAAAACAGTATATTGTGCATTTGAGCTTTTTAAGTTGTTCAAGCATTTTTAAACTTTTCTGTTTTCATTTTTATTATATGCAAAGCTGCTTTGAAACAATGCAATATTGTAAAAATCTCTATATGAATACAGTTTCATTGAACTGAACGTGTGAATATGTTGTGTGCTTCTGTCTCTGCAGATACATACGATCAGGGTGGTCTGCAGGCGGTTCAGTTGGAGGATGGCACCACTGCATACATTCAGCACATGCCACCATCCAACACCATTCTGGCCATCCAGGCTGACGGCACTGTGTCAGACCTACAGACGGAGGGCACCATTGATGCTGAGACCATCAGTGTACTGGAGCAATACTCTAGCAAGGTTAGGATTGTGTAATAACTTGCTGTACTGTTGTTTTGGAGTATATAGTATGGCAACGTTAGTTGGTTGCAATCTGTAACTGTGTTTTGGTTATAATTAACATACTGTGATCAAACAATCTCACAGAATAGTGTTTTTTAACAGATGGAAGCTACAGAATGTGGCACAGGGCTGCTCGGCCATGGCGACTCTGATGGGAGTGTGCATATGCAGGTACAATTACACTGTTATTCCCTATGGAAAGGGAATAAAATGTTTATGTATTTCTGTTAATTCATCGCTTAAATGGATCTTCATCCAGTGTGATTTCTCTCAGATTGTACTGCAGGGTCAGGACAGCCGGTCACCTAGAATTCAGCACGTCGGGGAAAAAGCTTTCCGCTGCGAGCACGAGGGCTGTGGAAAACTCTACACCACTGCGCATCATTTAAAGGTAAGAGCAGATCACACCAGAGACAGAGGAGATTCTCGAGATGTGATCAAACTGCACTTTTTGCTCCTTTGACTTCAGTGAATAAGTGAATCGCATTGTTGCAAGGTTTCTTTCTGAATTCATAAGAGTCTCTGTAGAGTTTGTGCCGGCTGAAAGTCTAGTGTGACTGTACCTGTAATCTGATGTATGACATGTTCTGAACATTCTCAGGTACATGAAAGATCTCATACTGGGGACAAGCCGTACACTTGTGACCAAATCGGCTGTGGCAAAAAATTTGCAACAGGTAATTAAAACCAAAAATGTTTTATATTATTATTTTACCAGTTTTGTTTTTGTAAACATGCTTCTGTTGTGATGTCTCAGGTTATGGTCTCAAGAGTCACATCCGAACACACACTGGAGAGAAACCGTATCGCTGTCAGGAACTCAACTGCCTCAAGTCTTTCAAAACTTCTGGAGATCTACAGAAGCACACAAGAACACATACAGGTCAGGACTCCTGACTGACCCAGATTAAAGTGTAACAAAAAAATTTAACAATTGCTGCCAAGTCCCTTTGTCTAGTTACAATATGTCCAATAACAACAGTACTATACACCACCAGGCATAAATGTTTAAATGTTAAACATTTAAATGTTTAAATTGATTTCTTAGTACATTTATATTGTTGTTTTTGCAGGGGAAAAACCATTTAAATGTCCGTTCGAAGGTTGTGGGAGATCTTTCACCACGTCCAACATCCGCAAGGTCCACATCCGCACTCACACGGGCGAGAGGCCGTACTACTGCTCCGAACCCAACTGCGGAAGAGCCTTCGCAAGTGCCACCAACTACAAAAACCACATGAGAATTCACACAGGTGCCCCCTGCTCTGTCTGTCCTGCACTCACTCACTTCTAAGATCTCTGCAGAATGACATCATACCTTGTACCTTGTCTTGATGTCTGTCTGATCACCTGCAGGAGAGAAGCCCTACGTCTGCACTGTGCCTGGCTGTGACAAGCGCTTCACTGAATACTCCAGCCTGTACAAGCACCATGTGGTTCACACTCCCTGTAAACCCTACAACTGTAATCACTGTGGAAAGACATACAAGCAGATCTCCACTTTGGCCATGCATAAACGCACCGCGCACAACGACACCGAGCCCATAGAGGAGGAACAAGAGGCTTATTTTGAGCCTCCTTCAGGTCGGCTTAATTTTGGCAGGCTGGTACTGTGTAATATAACCTCTGATTGTCATTTTACATGTTAACTAACTAAAATCTGCACCTCTCCAGAGGCCGTTGATGATCCTGGGTTGATGTACACCCCTGCAGTGGTGGAGGACGACTCTGGGTCCGAGCAGATATCGGGGGGGTCAGAGGTCATGGAGCAACAGCATGTGGCACTCATATCTCAGGATGGCACTCAACAGGTAGTTATGTTTAACATGCTAAGGTTGTAATGCTAACATCGCAACTGACGCTATGATCAGAACCGTGAAGAACAGTCTGGTGTTGGTCTGGCAGGTTCTCTCTCAGGCAGATATGCAGGCTATGGGCGGCACGATAACCATGGTAACGCAAGAGGGAACCACTATAACCATCCCAGCACATGAGGCAATGCTTTCCTCCGGAGGGACGCATTCTGTTACAATGGTATCTGCAGATGGCACAGAGGGACAGGTGAGGGGTTGATGTTTCTACCACACAATCTGCCATTTTCTCACCATCACGCCATCATTTGTGAATCTGACTCGCTTTCTTTATTAGAACACAGAGTTAAAGTAAATAAACTTTTGAAATTTTATAACTCTAAAAAGTGCATCCGTCCATCATAAAAGTAATACATACACTCCAGTGGGTTAATAAATGTTTTGCGAAACTGAAAGATAAGATTGTTTAAGAAAACAGTCAAATACCCCAGTGTTTGTGTGAACTAATCCTTAACCTAAAGTAACTCATTTAAAATCGTGTTCTTCTCTGTTTGTGTATCAGGTGGCTATTGTGACTCCAGACCTGTCTGCGTACCAGACAGAGGAGGAGGGGCTTGTGCAGGATCAGCACGTAGTGTCCAGTTCACACCCTGTCACACTGTTGGCTACCTCCAATGGCACACACATTGCTGTGCAGGTACGGGAGACACACAGCACAAAACAAACACTCAGACGTTTACATCACACCACTGGGAGAAGTCGCAGTCCTTAAGTCATGTGTTTACTTTAGCTGTACAACCTGCCGTTAATGTTGTAAACCGTTAAGCCTCTTTGAAATCATGCAGTTATTCTTAAAGGCTGTTTGTTAGGGATTGTGTTTGAAGTTGTGGTGTATGTCCCAAGTTAAACAGTGTCCTGTAGGTTAGATCTAATTTATAGAGCTGTTTGGGTTTGGAAATTACCTGTACTGCACAGTTTAGCGTGTAAAACGACCCAGTTGTATTCATGTTATTATGGTTTAGACGTTTAATTCACTGCATACAAAATACCAGCAGCTGTCATGTGCTGTAAATATTTTTAACAAATCAAATGGACTTTTAATTGAAGGTGTTTAATCAAAGCTTTTAATTGTAGATGTATCGAGATATTGAAGTATTTAATAGATGATGCCCAGCAGTTATAAATGATTGTGTCACTTCTTTTAGTCTCAGTAATGGAGAACAAATTGAGCAACTTAGTTTCGCCCAATCAGTGCATTGACTTTTGAACTCTGGCGTTCAGTTCTGATTCATGAGCCCTCAAACCAAAGTGCTGAAGTGGGTCGTTCTTTAGAATCGAGGGGCAACCCTGTGTTTGGTGGGCGGTACTGGAGAACTCTGGACCTTTGAATGCAAATGTTAATAATGTGTTAAAATGTGTTTGCAGAGGAAATATTTAACTAAGTTTGACTGTTTTCCTCTCTCCAGCTCAGTGACCAGCCCTCGCTGGAGGAAGCCATCAGAATAGCTTCACGGATACAGCAGGGCGAGACTCCTGACATAGATGATTAACTTGTGTAACTCGGTGCCACAGCGAGCGAAAACCTTTCAGGGTTGCGTCCTGAAAGCATGTATTAAAAATCGAGCGTCATAGTTTTTTTAAGGCTGACTTAATGATTGTTATATGTTAAGAGGACTTTGAAGATATTTTTGTGTGGATAATGTACATAAATGTTTTAAACTAGAGTTTTTCTGTATATATTTGATTATGCTATTTTTTGCAATCTGCTAAGAAAAGGTCTGCGATTACAATTAAAAAAAGAAAAAACAATTTGTTTATATTGTATTCTTTGACAGCTGTTATTTATTAAATAGGTTATGAATGGATGGATGTACACAATGCAGATGTCTTCAACCTGATCTGAGATCAGACGGATGAAACGAACGCGTTCGCGCCAAATTGAGGTCACACTCGGTGGGCGTGTTCGGGGAGGGGCTTGCTGACGTAATGCCCCGCGGCGTCATTGCGTTCAAACTTTGAAAGTCGCCGCTCATTGGTGCGTAACGCGTCACGTGATCAACGGTCGCGGGAAGACCGACCACGCGTGTTGGTGGGAGGAGCGGCTCGTCATTCAAACCACTTTTGTAAACATTATCGTCTCAAACGATGGAGTTTTGATCAATTTGACATTTTGTGAGGGGTTTAGGCGTTACGTCGGTGTTATCCGCACAGCACAATCGCTATTACGGGTTTATTTTGTTGTTGTTTTATGAGACACCAGCGGGGAGTTTGCGGAGCAGCCATTTTCTTCACCGATACTCCAAGCGTCGCGTTCACGCTTGTAACTTTGTTATCGGCGTTTAAACTCAACCTGTTTGGACTTGTTACGGAGTTTTAGTTGACAGCTAAAGATCCACTGAGGAGATTTTCCTCAAATAACCTTTTCCAGAGTGTTCCCAACTTGGAAAAGTTGGGAATCCCCAGCGCTCCAGATCAGGACTGGACATGTTTATCTAGATTACATAAGTTTGACTTGCCAACAGTTTTTACTGTTTAAAACAGTTTTTTACTGTTTCGTGCGTTTATATACTTTACACAACTTTTGTGTGTATTATTGTATCGTGTTTACAAAGACTGACGAGATGAGCTTCAGCGTGCGGAGACACGGCACGTCTCCAAACCTCAAACCCGTTCGCCAAAAGTTGCAGTTTTCCGCCAGCGATGGCGAAGAGGACCCCGCCGAGGACGCGAACAGCAGCACCGGGGCCGAATCGGGCTTCACCGAGCTGGACTCTCCCGTCTCCGTGCGCCGCAGCAACGCGGATAAGCGACCGGAGGACCTGTGCAGCAGCCCGCTTAGCCGAACCAGAGACGGCGACGAGTCGTGGGACGAGGAGGGATTCAGCTCCCCGTCTCGCGTAAAACTCACGTTTTGCACGAAAAGATCCCCCTCGCCGCGGAAACGCACGCAAGCCTACGACAGCTCACCGGAGAGGGGATCCATCCAGGATGAGATGGACGGGTCAAGCTCTCCTGTCCCGGACTGTCCCGATACGCCACCCCACAAAACCTTCAGGAAACTCCGTCTGTTTGATACGCCGCACACCCCTAAGGTTTGTATGAACTCCATTGACTTCAGCACAAATATAACCACAAACAGCTGTTTTACTTGTTTATGCATTAAACACTTGACATGCATTAATATGTAATTTATCTTATTATTTACTTGCCATGCATTATTTGCACATCTAATGCAATGATAATAATAGTCTAGTATACTTTTGCAATTATTTGCATCTCGGCCACCTTCTCGTTGTTTAGCATCCGAGTTTGAATAGAAAATGTCATTGATAACATTTTAATAACATGTTATCACAGATAGTTACCTAACCTCGTGACCCACATATTTCAGCTTCAGTGAGCCGCATGCATTGTCGGTGTATTTGACTTTATCGTTTTACGTGAACTTTTACTCCAGAACCAACTTGTTAAATGTGCCGTTGTGCTTTTTGGTAGTTTATTAAACATGCATTTTGTTTTGGGTCACGCAGAGTTTGTTGTCCAGGGCCAGAACCAGCGGATCTACGAACCGGAGAGTCGCTCTGTTCGGTAACGCGGATTCCTGCAGGAGAGGCGGTCCGGACGCCGGACGTAACCGGACCCCTCTGGTCAACATTAACCCGTTCACCCCGGACTCCATCCTGGTCCAGTCGTCAACATTACAAAGGAACAACCGGAAACGATCCCACTGGAACGAGTACGCTGATGCATTTGTGTAAAATAGTTCAACGAGTGTCTTGTTTTGTTCACTTGTTAACTTCAGTATATTTAAGTTTGTACTTGTGCAGATTTTGGGTTCGTTAAACTTGTTTACTTGGTCTGCAGGTTTAGCCACTAACCAACCCCTCGTGTTGCCCCCATTCATCGCGCCACGTGTTTATCCACGACTCCCTTCCGCCCCCTAGGGGTGGAAATGCTGTTTACGTCTTTCTAATACTGACCCGTTCCCTGTTTTTAGCTCTTGTGGGGAAGATATGGAGACGAGCGATGCAGAGGTCGAGGATGAATTAATCCCACCCTCAAAGGTACAGTTTCATACATTAATATACATTTTATTTAATGCATTTACATAATTGTTTTATGCAGTTGGCAAACGCTTCTGTACAAAACAACTTCTAATTCATTTGCAATATTTTTTTTTTGATCAGTAAATGTATTTCCTGGGAATCGAACCCATAACCTTTGTGGTTCTGATTCTAATATCTACCAGTTAAGCTACAGGAGCAATAATTCCTGTATAGTTATTATTTGAAGAGTTTTTGCTCTTTGGTTTTGTGATTGTATTTTAATATGTAGATGTCAAATCAAAACTGAACACAACAGACTAAATGTGTCTCAATTTGAAACAGAGGATCACGATGATGGAGAACAACATGATGTCAAGATACGCCTCAGAGTTTCACGAGCTGGAGAAGATCGGTTCTGGAGAGTTCGGGTCCGTTTTCAAATGCGTCAAAAGATTGGACGGCTGTATCTACGCCATCAAGCGTTCCAAGAAGCCGCTGGCAGGCTCTGTGGATGAGTGCGTGAACTTTAAACCTTGTGTTTTTGTAACATTTGCTGCCACAAACTAAATGCAGCCTTTTATTGACTCCATTGCCATAAATGTTCTCCTAACAGGCAGAACGCACTTCGTGAGGTTTATGCGCATGCGGTTCTCGGGCAGCACCCTCACGTGGTGCGGTACTACTCCGCCTGGGCGGAAGATGACCACATGCTGATCCAGAACGAGTACTGCAATGGTGGAACCCTGTCTGACGTCATCGCGGAGAACCTGCGACGCATGCACTTCCTGTCTGAGCTGGAGCTGAAGGATCTGCTGCTGCAGGTCTCTGGTGGTCTGAAGTACATTCACTCAACGGCACTCGTACACATGGACATCAAGCCCAGTGAGTGTTTGTTTGAAAACATCTTGCAGATCTAGAATCATAGAAGTCATTATAATTTCAAACATCTTTGAAAGTTCTTGTGATAATTTGCCTTGTTTCTTACAGGTAATATTTTCATTTCACGCAAACCTGCCTCAACCTTGGAGGAACCTGAGGATGATGAGGATGGACCCACCACGAGGGTTGTGTACAAAATAGGTAAGACGCTACCGTGCACCCGGACTGCGTTTAATATAGACGTGTCTGTATAAAGATCGTCCGTTCATTCCTTCGGTTTGTCTTTCAGGTGATCTGGGTCACGTAACGACGGTCACCAATCCTCAAGTTGAAGAAGGTGACAGCAGATATCTGGCCAATGAAGTCCTTCAGGAGGTAAAACACTCGTTCGTGTCATTCAACACGTTCTGGGCAGATTGTTGGTACTAATGCTGATGCGTTTGTTTACAGGACTACAGTAATCTTAAAAAGGCAGACATATTCGCTCTGGCTCTGACTGTGATCAGTGCGTCTGGAGCTGAGCCCCTGCCTACCAATGGAGAGAAATGGCACAAAATCCGACAGGGTGTCCTGCCTCATATCCCACAAGTCCTTTCCCAGGAATTCCTAAGCTTGTTAAAGGTAAGAGACAGACGCTACCATTACCTGAAATCCCAGCAGAACTGCAGTGAGCTAATGAAAAACGTCCCTTACAGCTTATGATCCACCCCGACCCGGCGCGGAGACCCGCGACCTCTGACCTGGTGAGGCATCCGGTTCTGCTGACTGCTTCCAGAATGAGCGCCGACCAGCTGCGCGTGGAGCTCAATGCTGAGAGGTTCAAGAATGCGCTCCTGCAGAAGTATGTGACGTTTTATACTGCGCTAATGTAGTAAACAAACTTAATAGCTCCTGATAGGGTCACAATAACGTTTGGAAGAACTTTCTACCAAGTGTGACTTAATTTAATCTGTTATCTATG
Source organism: Yasuhikotakia modesta (assembly GCA_036877545.1). Classification (NCBI taxonomy): domain Eukaryota; kingdom Metazoa; phylum Chordata; class Actinopteri; order Cypriniformes; family Botiidae; genus Yasuhikotakia; species Yasuhikotakia modesta. Next base: position 3,091 of record JBAJNP010001814.1, on the reverse strand, counting down.
ATAAACACCCTGGAGGCTGTTACGAGTTGTTTGTCCTGGCGCTAATTTGCTTGTTTGTTTGTTTTCTTAGGGAGCTAAAGAAAGCTCAGATGGCCAAGGCTGCAGCGGAGGAGAGGGTTCTAACCACAGACAGGGTTCTCACACGTTCCACAGTCCAATCCAGCTCTAGAGCTTCCAGACTCATCGGGAAAAAGATGAACCGTTCCGTCAGCCTCACCATTTACTGAACGGACCCCCTGGAAGGGCAACAGAGTTTGTCCTGTGACTTACAGTGCTTATACTGTTGGTACCTTTACCGCAGGTTTATCTAAAGAACTAAAGCCTGGCATCTGTTTGTATTGGTAATAATTTGCCTTCCTGTACAGATCTGCCTTGTTTAGGTTTGCCTTCTCAAAATGTAGAGATCTCTGGACACAACTGCCTTAAGATGGATGCGTGAACATGGTTCCAACTTCCTGATTTTTGCTTTGGGTTCTGTAGGTGGGACAGCATCTCCCAGTGCTCGGTTCCTCAAAGGTTCAAGCTTTATCAAAAGGGGAGATGCGCGTCTCTCTGATATGTGACTGTACCAGATGAATAATGTGTGCACCTTACTGCCTGTGAATGTCCTGTTGGGCTGTGGAGGTTGAAGCCTGGGTTAGATTGCCATTAAATTAGCACTTTGGAGGCACAAATGCCAGCTGCTATACATGTTTGTCTCTCCGGTTAGAGTTGGGCAAGTTGTCATTTTTCTTTCCTCATTGAAGCAATTTTTTCCATGACTTTCATTTTGTGCTCCTGTTTTTTCCTGCCTCTCCATGTAAAATACTCCGCGTTTTGCTTTCCGTTCTACACGTCACTGTGAAATCGTTGGAGACGCAGACGTCTCAGATCTCCAGCCCTGTTTGTAGCATTAAACAGTCATTGCCACGTTCATCTGATGTCTCCAGGTCACTGTCACATCATTTTAACTTCAGCTCTTCACTGCCTTCGGTACCGTTTGGATTTTAACCCTGTTAGTCCGTCCATCTTGTACTGTGCTTGTAAATATGTTCCTTCAATAAATTTTCAACATCAGCTCATCACGTCTGGTTCTTGCAAACGCGTTGCTGTGGTTCGCGTGCCCGCGAGCGCGCGCCCGTCGCTAAGCGGTGCTCGAACCCTGTGCCGCAGCCTCTCTGGTCACGTGATCCGAGTCTCTATTGAAACTCGTGGTAAACGAGTTGAGACGCAGTTTGCCGAAGTCATCTGTCAGGATCTTAAGATGGGGCTGAGAGACGAGCTCCTGAAGGCGGTATGGCACGCGTTCACTGCCCTGGATGTGGACAAAAGTGGGAAAGTGTCTAAATCTCAACTCAAGGTGTGTTTGTAACTTATAAACGGAGCTAAACACTTTAAAGTTTAATGCGACTGATGAAACCGAGTTGCTTGTTAATGTGTAACTAAAATCTGAAGTTTTTACTAAGTTGCGAAGTCATTCCTGAAAGTCGCTTTGTTGCAAAACGCTGTACTGTATTCATCTTTAATGCATTTCATAGTTTTACAGATTTACAGCTATATGCTTTATATTACTGGATGGTTTGTTTGTTTTCCTCCATGTTGATGGTTTGTAGCTGAGGATATAATTTCCAGCTGTATGTTAATTCAAACTAAATATAGTGAGTTATAATAAAACTCTCAGCCTGGTTGAGGTTTAAACTTTCACTTCAGTGACTGTCGATTCTTGGCATCTTTCAGGTTCTGTCCCATAATCTGTGTACAGTGATGAAGATCCCTCACGACCCTGTAGCTTTAGAGGAGCATTTCAGAGATGATGATGAAGGGCCTGTTTCTAACCAGGGCTACATGCCCTATCTGAACACATTCATCCTGGATAAGGTGAGAAGTTTTGCCATTGTCCATCATCTATCGTGATCATCTAGGTGGTGGTTTGTTTTGTCCACAATGATGTTGTGGGTTTGCAACATGGTGAACTTTGGATAAAAGTGTCCAAATGCATCGATGTAAATGTAAAACCGGTGCATTATAAACTATTGAAGATTTTATGTTAGATAAAGGGAAAGGAAATTTGCAAATGTTCCTTTTTTGGGGAGAGATGGTGTTGAAATCGAGGAAGAATCGCTAGCTTTGCAATTTCTCGTTTTCTTGTGCAAAAGGAAATCAGTGAGCGGAGATGTTTCATAACATCACCAAACACAGCAACTGTTTGTAGTGAGTGTTTGGAAAATCTGTTTGTTGCAGAAATGTTTTGCTGGCAACGTTAAATTGTAGATCTTGATTCTTGCCTGTTGTACATGAGTTTGCCGTCATAGTTTTTAATTCCCACACACAGTTTTTCTCACAAGCACATCCACACAGGCTTTGTGTCTCTTTAGTTTGAATACAACATTGTTTTGTTGTATAGATTTTAAAGATCTTTTATTGCAGCCATGTATTGTGTTTAAAGTGCTCTGATACACAACAGACTAAAATAGAGATACACTATGAAAACTGGTTGTGACTCACTTCTTCTAAAGCATGTGTTGTGGTTATGTTCTGGTTATGTTCTGGTTATGTTCTGGTTATGTTCTGGTGGAACTTACTGCTGCATGCTGTGTTTGGTTTCAGCTGATACTCAGAAGGTTTTTTCAGGAACTTAAATACTTTACTAAAGAATTTTTGCAGCAATAGTATCTGTGATGTATAGTCACTTAAGACGTGTCTCTTCAATACTTCAAACGTTCTTAAAACATTCTGTGGTCAGATATGTCTCTATTATGATCGCTAAACTGTTGCCCCAGACAACCGATGTCCAATAGCTCTATACTATTATCATGTCTCTCATCCTAAACTCGATTGTTGTTCTTATTGAATACATATTGTTATTTCATATTTGTGCATTTGGCAGTGAGTCAGAATCCTTCATCTCATCATCTGTTTTCCCACCGTAAAACTTTAGTGTGCTCACTATAAAGCAGTTATGCAGAGACGTGATGAAGTCTGTTTAGTAATGTGACACACAACTCAGGCTCCACTAATGAATAACTTCCTGAGGAGATGAACAGAACCCTCACTGCTCAGACGGACAAACAGTCTTACGCCACAGCAGCCGAGAGTGACATTACAGTGACGC